>JBAJNP010000420.1:0-97729 GCA_036877545.1 Yasuhikotakia modesta | reverse complement strand
TATATACACACATAACTATTTCATGTGGCTAAGTTGAATGATTTTCAAGCTGAGGGCAGTCTTAGCATTTGTCTGTAACTCTGTACCCAGTGTCGATGGTAACTAGGAATACATTTAACCAGAAAATTTCAATTTAAATCAAACCAGAGTGACTTTTCACCACATGAAATGTTCCAACTTGTTGAACACTATAAAAGTGCTCTGAATGTATTTTAAAGTATTTTAAATCTGCACTCTAAAGCTTTGATTCCATTAACACTTTTGTCAATGGTTTTACTCGCTGAAATAAAAATGTAAATTAATTCAAAAAATGAAATAAAATTGGAAAAATTATTGAATATGCCTGTATTTATGTGTGTGCACCAGCAGTTACAATGCTATTTAAATATTTACATTTAATGTACATTTAATATTTACATTGGATGTTTCTTATAGTAAAAGGTATATTTGCTGAAGCAGAAGAATTTGAGGAACATCGCTATACAGGACAGCTCTATAATTGCAGAATCTTTGTTTAAATAAACATCATTTTTCATTCTTATAAATATAAATGGACTATTTAGAAGTAAAGAATCGTTCATGTTTTGCTACCCAAGTACTTTTCAGCCTGACAGGCAGTAATACCGTCTAAATGAGTGAATGTCTCATAATTCAGGGTGGACAAGCGTTTAGTCAGACAAACTCACTGCATGTTGCTGAGTCCAAGTCTATGAGCACAAGCTGCTATGAGCTGCCATTGGGTGACACGCTGTGTGGTGTGATGCTGCTCTTTGATTTATGGTTGTGCACTGAAAGTGCTGCTTACGGCTTTTCTAGGACCTACTGAGTCTCGGGGAAAGCCTATAAAGTCATTTAGAAGCTAGACCTACTGTAATCGAATCACTGATTCATTCCTGCACATATACAGACAAGGAGCGACCGAAATTCTGCCGGTTCCACAATTGTATTATACACAACGGATTATAACATGTAATGTTTTCTTTAAAGATGTTTAAAAAGAAACAATAAAGACCATAAAGGGCTTATATAAATGTACCATAACGTGCAAAAACTCACTTTAAAAATACATGCACATGACAAGGATAAGGTTATGTGCCCTGACAGAATATTGGAGAGAGAGAGAAAAAATAAAGAGAGAGAGAGTAATGTAATTCTAAATGGAGCTGGTCTGTGTGACCATTGTACACTATTCTCTGTATTTTGTTGGGTTTTGTTGTTTTCAGTAGATTTTGGCCCCTTTAGATATTTTTCCTGCTTTAAAAGAAGCATCAAAAGCTCATATTTGTTCCCACATTTTAGCAATATTTAATTAAGTATATCTTGCTTCACGTTGGCTTCTGTGTATTTCAGACACAAGCAAAACTTGTGAAAAAATATTGTTTGTTTCATTCAGCAAGACAAACAACGGAACATTATTCTCTAAAAGTATATAATAAAACAGGAACTGACACGTTCTACCCACATATGAATCACTGCTGGAGAAATGTTTTCTCTTTTATAAAAGAACCACCATTTTCTAATGTTCCAAGAAGCCTTATTGAAAAGTGCGTCATGTTCCCTCTGACTGATTCATCTATTGATCTTAAAATCAGTGTCCTCGTACTTCCTACATGGGTGCACATCAGACCTGTAACTGAGGACCCAAAAGAAATCTCAGTAAATTGTAACTGATCACATATTCAAGGGAATGGCAAACAGATCAATACATAATAGCACCCAGCTTGATTAATTAAAACTAGACTTGAGTTTACAGTAATCATTATGCATTCATCAGACAAGGAAAACCTTCTGGTATGTAATATTGATGTACTGGCAAAAATTAAGCATTTGTAGACATTTCCTCATGTTGTATCGATCACTGTGTAAAATCGACGAGTCTGCAACAAAATATGGCAACATGACAGGAAATCCCTCGTTCTTGTTTCTTAAAGGAGTTCTGAAAAGTTTCTGAAAGTGAATTTGATGTAAAAATGACATGCAAAATACACACATCTCATGCAGCACAGTGCTATTACGCTATGATAAACTAGCTTTCAGTCCACAGGTAAGTGTGGTCCGGCTCTCAGTACAGTGATATATTTGACAATATTCTCCCTGATAGAAGAAAATAAAGTCATTTAGTTCCTCTGGATGACAGGTAATCTTCATTCTAGTGTGCATCAGAGTAAAATGGTGCTAGCAAACCGTGTTCCTGTCAGAACTGGATGTTGCCTGAACGAACCTTCTATCTCTGATGCAACAGATGCGTCTCTGCTCCGTGACGTACTTGAATGATTTTCTGTTGACTGTCACAACATGTTCTTTGGAGGCTCAGGAACAAAGAATTACAGACCTGAATCTGGTGGGCCTGTGACCATTTTCCTTTGTAACAGTATCTAACTGACATGACAGATGAATTAAATGATAAAGTTATCGCTTAAGCAGAACCGAGGGTTGCTGTTCTGTACGCATAAGGACTCTTAATTGTTCCTTTGAATGGTTTCATGAGACATTAGTCACGTCAGATTTAATTTCTCTGAAACAGCACACGGTTTATGCCCCCTTCATTTTTAGCATTAGAACAAGTAGTGGAGGAACTATTTCCTGTTCCCAATGACAACAGCACAATTTTTCCTGATGGGGTTGCATCCAGCAATGCAATTAGCTTGATTGTCTTTGCTTTCTAACAGATGGACACAGGCCGCAGGTCTATTAGGTGCAGCGCCACAGAAAATTATAGAACAATTGACAAGAGGTTCAATACACGCCATTCGCCTTCATTGCCTGTGAAGCTCCGAATTGGTTTTCCTTTGGAAATATGATTTAGAATAATTTGACAGACCTGCTTTTGAACACCAAGCTTTAATAAAATCGTTTTGCGTTTTTTGCATCGCTGTTGACAAAGACGGAATCAATTGACCTTTATTAACCTTTTACAAAAAAGAGCCTTTTACAACCCTGTCGTGATATGAATTGTTTTCTTTACGCGACTGAATATTTGTGGATATTCAGGCGAATTACGATTAATGATGAAGACGGAATTCTAAAAGGTGACCGGAACGAAAACACGCATGCAACACGTTGCGTAAACGTCTGGCTCATTCACACTGTGTTAGTTCGCATGGCGTAACGGATAATGAGGAAGGCTTGGGAACAGATGCTTTCCTGGGAAGCGTTACTCTAAATAAAAAGTGTGTAAATAAACTCATGCATAAACTGCTTAGCGCTGTCAAAGAGAATATGTTTCCTAGTCCACAGTAGCAACAAAAAGCTTTCACAAATCATTCTTTTCTCTCATTTAATCTCATTTAAATGTGTTATCTTTCTATATGGAATGATTTTCTGTATGGAATTTCTGTCATATAACCTAAAATATTATTTAGCAAAAAAATACCCTTTTGTAGAAGCTAATTAGAAATCACTACCCACAATCCCCCATGATCAGCAATGTTGTTGTTTCCATAGAAATGAAAATTGTGGCAAAAGAATGTTTAGACACAAAATAACACTTTTGCAGTAACTGCCCAATCCCAATACTTATTGACAGAGACATAATAAACTACTCAAAAGTACCAAATAACATTTTAAAATATATTTAGCAAAAATGACAATTTGAATGAATTTAAGTGAATGAATTTTCATACTTAAAAATAATGAATATACATTTATCTGGGAGTTTATTGACTTAGTTCGTGATTTCCCACTTGACTCATTGGAATCACTAAAGTGTCTGATGTCACCTCTCAAGGACACTCTGAGGAACAAAATGTGCCATCATCCAGTAATTATATCCATAAAATTTTACATCCAATATCTACTGTGATATTTGACAAAAAAGACTGCAAAGTCAATTTATATCTGTGCCTAATATGAATGGTAAGAGTTTGTTATTACAGATTTAAAACCAAGTGGAAAGTATTGAAAAGAACAAACTTTGGAAATCTTTGAGAAAGGTATGAGTAGCAATTCAATTTTGTTATTGTCTTATTCAGTTATTTGCTTTGATATTGAACTACCTTTCTGTTACATTTTTTTAAAATCATGCTAAGGTTCTGACATCTACAATCATGATCATCGTGACAGACGTTGTTGTGGGTGAGAAACAAACAATATCCACCGTCACCCTCACATATGAAAAACAGAAATCACAGCATGAGACATTGTTTTGATATAGAAAAAGGAACATTAGGTCAGAGAATAGATTCAACCTCAGCCCTGTTTCCTATTTGTTCTGTTACTGCCAGTCTCTGGACTACTGAGGGGTCTTAAAGAGTCCAGAATAAAACCAGACACATAAAAAACACAGAAATAAAAAACAGTCATATTAATATACATCAACTTTATATAATATAAATTGGGTCCCTCTGTTTGTAAATCACTATTGAGGTAAATAGGTTTATATTATAGGTTGCAAATCTTATATAAAGGTAGGACCTCTGTGTTTGCAACCTGTAAACTAAACATTTACCTCAGTTACAACATGTCATGCTTCCAAACCTAAATATAAAAATATATCCATCTTTAAACGTCAGTGAGATGACAAACGAAATGTTACAAAATATTGAATGTTTAGTGTTTAAGCCTATAAACACAACTCTTTCTGGTTTAGCAATATTTCCTGTGTTTAATCCTTCCATTAGTAACATTATTTTAAACAGAGAAGTTACCTTGCTACAAATATTAAATCTTTAAGCTTATAGTTTCTAAGCCAGACACTGAAATATGAACTAGTGGACACAGACGTTCTTTGAAGTGCAGTAAGTAAATAATGTCAAGTACTATTCACATTTAAAATAGTGTCTGCTGGGGGATTGTGTTAAAGAGAAGCACTGAAATTTACTGACACACAGAGGAATCAATATGGAAGCCACAAACCTCTCTCTCCACTCCAACTTCTGATATAGCAAAGTTCCTCAATAGTATGGATTACATTCATTATATATATAACACCAAGTCTCACTGGAGTTTTAACGCTCCATTCAGGAAAAAAAAGACAAATTATCCTGCCATGCCTTGATAAAACTCACCATTCCAATGAACTATTTTTTTATCCAATTTCTCTCACATTATGCTGTGCTTGTCGCAGTATACCCTAAAAAGCTAATAACACAGTGGCGGAAATTAAACAATAAAAACTAGCTTTGTCACAACACCACAGTCCACCAGAACAGTAATTATCACATCACTCTTCAGTGTAGATATAAATTTGGGCTCTGGTAAATATCCCTTGTTAACTAATTACTTCTCAATACAAGCTGTTATTCAATCTAGTATTGCAGCGTTACTGATGTTGTGTTAGATGCTGTACTCTGATGTGTTTGTCAGATAAGATGTTACTTGAACTATTTATCCTTCGAGTTACTTGTGGGTGTTGGATGACTGATGGCGTATGATGTACCGCCATCAGCGATGTTTAGAAAGCAGAGAAAACAGAGTGGCAGACTTCAGATGGCCTTTAATGGGTCTGGTAGCACAAACAAAGTTCAAACGAGACCCTTTCAGAATTATAGAATCTTAGGCATCAAAATAAGATCAAGTATTTAAACTATAAACTGGGCTGACTGGACATTTTGTTGATGTACAATCTCTTTGACTAGATTATTATAGAAATAGATTATTATTCTGTAATTGTGTAGGTGTCAGTTGTGCGTAACAATTTTTGCAGTCAACTACTTGTTCATTCTGCTCAGTCAAACAGTCTAAATATAAAAAGATAAAAACAACTGCATGACAGTAGATTTCCCTTTACAGTCCTGACATTTTCCCTTATTAAAACTAACAAAGCCTGTCTTATTTAGCGCCCCATTACCTCACCAGTCATAATTACAAGATAGACAAGCATAAGCAGCAAATTCAGAATTCATGAGATCTAAAAACAGTCTGTATGTTGAATTATAAAAAAATGATAAGCTGAATTTGTTGAACATACATGTTCCCTGATAATTGCAATAAACGCGTTTCAAGTGTAAATGTCACAGACTTTAATTAGAAATGTGTCAAAAACATGTTCTGATCTCGTTCAGATGTTGCAGCGCTTTTGTTCCAGGACTTTCGTTCCCGGCTGGATCTTGATCTGCCTCTCATTTTTTGGGATGCTGTTACAAAACACAGATTTGATAACATTAGAGTTTAAAAATATATGTTAAGTAAATTCTTTAAACCAGTATTTTGGTTTACAAGCAGCACCATGAAATGGACATAAATGGAGTTTAAGCAAATGTGGCCTGTATTTCAAGTATCCCTAACCGTCCTCAGTTCACTGGTTGGCCGATACAAAGCACCTCATGGTCCCTGGCGGTCCTGCTTGAAAAAGCGCTCTGCTGGTGAGGTGGAAATTTGAGGTTCCCCACACAGAGCAGCTCAATAAACGCTGTGAACATTAGCATATTCCGTAACTTACAAACCCTGACAGCACTTAACCTCCCCAAAGTGCACATAATTAACCCTCTGCTTTTTCAGAGGGTATGAGGGGAACTACAGATCTATAGCTTTCAAAAGAAAGCTGTGTGCCAGAACTTAATGGAATTTTCCCCCTCAGAGCTTGTGTCATCTTAAATTAAAATACACCACAAATCACAAAGTCTCTTTTTGTAATGATCTCAGCAGGCTACTGGATATAAATTAGATACAAGTCTTTTATTTCAATTCCATTCTTCTTAGATAGGAATTCAAAGCATTTGAGAGTTCAGATACCCAACGAAAAGTCACAGCTACTGAATTGTTGATGGTGCTCAGATGTGATGTGATTATCAGATGTTCATAATAAAAGGGTGTGTGGTGTACCCATGTAAACCTCTAATCAGATTACACCTTTGCTTTCCAATTCCAATCCCGGTCAAATACTACATTCAACAAAGCCATTGGTGCTTCTCGAGAGACCGCACAAAGCCAAGCCACAACAAATATGTTTCTATGGCAATAATTGTCAGACTGAATTGACCGAGTTGATTTGTCTTTATTACCCGAACCTTATTTTGGCGTGCACTTAAAAGAGAGGGGAAATGGCCTCAGCTCTCAGACATGGATCGCTGAACTTTATGTGCCAAAATAATCTCAGTGTTGACACTGGCTTTAAAAAAAGCCACATCATTTCAGGGAATAAAATCAATTAACATGAAGGTGTACCATTAAACATCTTGAAAGCACCTTTGGGCAAAACCCAAGGCAGTACAAATAGAACTGTACGTGATAATCAATAATGTCTTTGGTATGGAGACACTAAGCTTGGTGCCATACACACACAACGCACTGGCCGTGTCTAAAGTGATTGTTTTGTCTTCTCAAAAGTACATCTATGATCTGTGGTGCGGGAACTGTTTACTTGCACTGTGCATTACCTTATAGCCATTTATGTGTATATTGCACATGTAGAAGAAAAGGAAAGTAAAAGCAACTTAACACCTCACCACAACATTTTATTTGAGGGAATTTCTGTGCGAATACTAAATCGGCAGCTTCAAACGGACAATAAAAGCGCCATAATAAAAGTAATCAGAGAGACTCACACACTATATTTCAAGTCCTCTGAATTCGTAAGATAGCTTTGTGTGCTGGAGAAACCAAAATGTACGTCAAAACTTTCCATCAAGCGGTTTCTGTTCCTTTAAGATTAATAAAAAGCTTCTTGAGACAAGAAAAAACGTGTGAGTAAATAAATAGTAGTTTTTTCAGTACTCACAGCAGCACTCAGGGCTTGGTCGAGATCTGCAATAATATCCTCCTCATCTTCCAGGCCCACAGACAGACGAATGAGTGTATCGCTTATGCCCAGTTCTTTCCGCTCTTTCTCACACACTGAAGCGTGAGTCATGATCCCTCTGCAAAAGATGCATCATGGGAAACAAATGATGACAGTTTAGATGTAACTCAATGAAATACTCTAAATTACTGGCATTCTAGTGAATTACATCTGATCTACATTTACATGTATTCATTTGGCAGACGATCTGTCACTGAATTCATAAACTCTTTAAATGCAAATTACCTTGAACTTTGTATTTATACCGAAGGCTAGTTTCTGTAGCCCAAAGATGTTTCATTCTTTTGCACTGAATAATGTTCTTCAATGACGCAAACCACTCGGACAACGTAGATGATGTTGCTGAAATTACCTTATACTGCAACGTTAAACCACTTACGCCCCCTAGTGGCCAAGAGAAGCCCTTCTAAAAAGCCACTTGTGTGCTTACAAATGCAATTACAACAAATAATGCTTTCACAAAAACTAAAAACTTCACTTTAAAATGAAATTATTTCCGTAACATTATGCTCTGAGAAATAAGAGTTGTAACTAGGGTAAAAACATGCACCTGTGAAGTCAGTAAATGTAGTGTTTGTTTTTTGGGCGTTTAATACTCACGGGTGTTCAGCAAGACTCTCATAACCACCAAGACTTTCAGCAAGCGCAAACAGCTGAAATGCAGATCACAAAACAGTGTTTTTCAAAAGTATTTTTAAAACAATTTGTAGCTCATCTGTCTTGCAACAACAGTTCTCCAGCTAACAGAAAACGTTCTCAGAATGTTGACTAACATTTTCCAAAAACGCTCTCCAAGTTATCAAAAACGTTCTTTAGCAGCAACATTAGCAGGACATTTTTTAATATTACAAACATTAAGTTTTAGGTTAAGTTGTTAATTGTTACATAATTTAAAACATTTTAATAATATTCTTAGAACCAAGTAATAACGTTACTAAACAAACTTCAACATACTTCTAAACAAAGTAAAATTTTTAAACGTTTTTGTTAACTAATAAAAACGTTAGAGAAACGTTCCCTCGATCTGAAGGGAGCTGGGTCTACGTTACCTTCAGATTGCTGAGAAATGTATTGGCGTGCTCCAGTGATCCTTTGATGTAGAAGGTGATCATTCCTGGACAGCCTGTGCACTGTCTCTTCGTCAGCTCATGCTGAGGGTGAGACGGCAGACCTGCAGGGTTCAACAGACTCTCAGTCTCTCCAATCATGGTGTTATAAAGAAGCGTTACCCTCATCTTGGGTTCACACCACGTGCTCAACATATCCTGTTATGTAAGGTTAGGATAAAGGCCCCGTTATAAACACCTGGAAAGATGACTTTGTCCACCCTTGGGTCCGCCTCTAGAAACTGTGCCACAGCCAATGCGTTCTTAAAGTGCTGTTTCATCCTCAGATGAAGGGTCTTTAGACCTCGATTGCACATATAGCAGTCAAATGGAGAGGGTACAGCCCCAAGAGCTAAAGTACAGAGAGAGAAACAAAGAGCAGACTATGGATTTTAAAGGGTTAAAATGTTGACATGAATGCACATTATTAAGTTCACTCTGTAGCTCTACAATTACCTAACAGAAAAAAAAAGAAAGCTCATCATACGATAGCAATCTAGTTAGCACTGATAAAGAACAGGCCCACAAACAGAAACGCCTTTGATGCCCAGGATTGTATTAAGGAACTCCTGACAGCTGTGTTTTTATAGCACCCAAAAGACATACCAGATGTAATGAAAAAGGCACATAATATAACAAAATTGCACTAAGAATCTGAGGAATGCGATAGGTTTTGCTATTTCATATTATACAGCCTTCGTTTATGTCTTAGCAGACGTCTGAGAGTCTACAACAGAGAAAACAAATCCACTGTGTTTTTATATTATGCTGTTTATGTGTTATANTATATATATATATATATATATATATATATATATATATGTAGATCAATAGTCTCAACTCCGTCCATAAATGCATAAATGCGTCCATAAATCCAAAATGGTACAGGGTACAAACAAGCAATAAACCTCTTTTTACTGTATATCATTATACAGCCCTTTTGATCATGAGTAAAATCTGACCTTAGTAATTTATGATGAATAGCAGACAAATCAGACAGTTATTAATCACAATATCACACCTAGATCTGAATAGTTAAAGATTAAATTAGGGCCATTACATTTAGTAATGCCTTACCGTTCTGCATAAATTTGAGTCGCTCATAAAGGTCTTCACGGTTGAGAGAAATTAACCCCATGACCACATCGCTGTGTCCTGAAATGACATTCATAATCTCAACTTCAAGATACTGAACTGAGTTTGTTTAATGTCATTTTTTTTCTTTACCGTTCATGTACTTTGTTGCAGAATACATGCAGATGTCCGCTCCGAGAGCCAGGGGGCGCTGTTTTATGAAAAATACAAGTAACAAAAATGTATTTAAATACAATATTTTAAATGCTTAATATATCTAGTTTCTGAAAAATTATAAACTTCTCATTACATTAAACAAATGTTGCATTAGAATAAATTATAAGGTAATGAGTAAGTTATTAAACTAAATTTTTAAAACTGAAGTTTTGAATCCTGAGAAACACAAAAACACTGGTTACATCTAAAAACATATAATATGTACTTGCATTTGAACATATCCTTAGTTACCTACACCACCAGCTAAAAAAACACAAATATGTAAATAATTAAATAATGTGTATACCTGGAAGTAGGCTGACATGAAAGTATTGTCCACAACAACAACAATGTCCTTGCTGAACTCATGGGCAATATCTGCACAGGCCTGAATATCCACAACCTTCATGGTGGGGTTTGTGGGAGTTTCAATCCATAACATCTTCAAAAAAAGAGAAACGCAATTTTCAATGCTCCATTTTCTCAGTGCACACAGTTCCTAAAGTGAACCTCTAGGCACATGCCATTGTGTTGGCAAAGACTTGGGAAGGAAAAAACCTGGTTCAAAAACCTGTTTACCCTTTGGAATACACTACCAATAATTAATGCTTTAAGGGCAGGTGTACCTTTGTGTTGGGTTTAAGTGCTGCCTTTAGCACTTCCAGCTTTGTACAGTCAGCAAAAGACACGTCAAGGCCCACTTGCGTTGCCACCTTTCTGAAATACCGGTTAGTACCTGCAAAAAGCACAAGAAAAACATGTGGCATCACTCACTCAGCAAAGCGTCCTTCAATTTTTATTCAGCAAAATAGTGTCATCTCACCTCCATAGACATCATTCATGCACACAATTCCATCTCCCGCTTTAAAAAGATGTGTGATGGTCAAAGTAGCAGCCAATCCTGAGGCAACAGCGAGACCTATTACACCAGACAGACCGAAAGAAACTTTAAGGGTTATAACTCGGTATTATGTACACACAATAAAAACTACACAGCATTGGTTGTGGACTTACAGTATTGAGCACCATCCAAAGCAGCAACTGCTCTTTCAAGACAATTCCGTGTGGGGTTTCCACTCCTACTGTATTCAAAACCCTATAGAAACATTACAGAGACAATTAACCACGGTGTACATACATGAATGTATTGAAACTGAATCAATATTAAACTTAAGTGTCAGAGAAAATAATGCATGAAACATTAGTGCTAAAACCTTATCAGAAAGTCTTGAAATAATAATGATATAAATGATTATATAAAACCTCACTAACATAAAATACTTACATAATGATTCTAGTGATCACAATTAGTTAAAAGCAATACATTACTTGCTTATGGAGAGGTGTGCTGTCAAGTTACCACCTGTCTGTTCTCACGACCCTCTGAAACTATAAGTGTAACTAGGTGAAATGTATTCATCAACCCACACGTGTGCTATTGTTTAGAAATGCCAAGACTTTGTTAATGTGTAGTTTATTGTTAAACCACACGTTAAAACAAATAATATTTAAACAAACTACCCAGGGTTCACATATTTAAAAGATTTACTTTGTGCTTAGTCATGACAAATATACAGTCCAAAACTTTTAACACGCCTGCCAAAAGTTTATTCATTCAAATGCACTGGCCAGAAATATTTCTAACCAGTAACGAAACTGTTTGATGTTTAATAGAAATATATATATATATATATATTTGTTCCTGTGATAATATAACTACAAAAGTGGTTTGTTTTCATGCATTTTGTCACTCAGCAAACATGAGTCAAAGGGAAATGTTAAAACACAGGATTCATTTGTTCCACATTTTAAGTAAAAAAAAAATCATAAGACATTACATAAATGTAATTGTAAGTAAAAAATCATAAGACATTACATAAATGTAATTGTAAGTAAAAAAATCTCCAAATCAAGTTTCTACTAGAATAAAATTAGTTACATAATAAACGTCATGTCTTTAAAACCGCTCGTATCTCTTACGTCATCTGAACCCAGTCAAAGTATATTTTTACATTAGGGCATAATTTTAGGATTAGTTTAGGTACAGTTTTACCAACACTTTTAAACACAGAGCAAATGTAACAGTTCTTAGTTTCATTTGTTCTCCGGTCATTTTTATCGCATGTGGCTTTTTAAACTTGGACGCTTCGTTTCATTTTTACCTTTTCATACTAAAAGTCCTGCTTCTTTCGCATCATTTCACATGAGGGTAAATAAACCAACTACAGAAACAACTCTATCGTTCATCGGTTCAAGCAGCAAACGTTTCGATACGCACAGCCCACAATCTAACGTGTTAAATCGAATAAGGCACAATAACATGTATGTACAGTTTTAAATGACCTACCGCGTGTTTTCCAGGACCGTGTTGTTTAAACGTGGTAGACAATGAAATGGGGGGCACTACTGCCATAGAGTTCCACTGTTCCGGCTCGGAACCAACGTGGATCGCATCTGTGGCGAAAGACTTGAAATCGTGGAGGTATCCGGCTGAGCTGTCATTGTGCTTGTGGGAAGCCATGCGTCGTCCTGGAACGGTCGGTTTTGAGATCGCAGAAGAGTGACTCGCTCTTGCTCACAACGGAACGCTTTACATTAAACGGCAAAATATAACGATCAACCCCCGCTTCTGCTCCAATCGCTGTATATGTGGAGTGGGGAAGTGAAGTGGATTGGCGTTCACCCAGGGGCGTAGAGTACCACGTGACCAATGTGCCCGACACTCAGATAAAGATCTGATGATGCAACGTGTACCTAACATTGATATAATCGATCTAACTTTGATTTTTTCCATCCTCTGTCTGCCATTTAAACGTTTTGTGTAGGATTTAATGTTTACATTAATGTTTATGTTTACATAATGTTATGTTAACATTAATTTAATGTTTACGTTAATGTTAACGTTTACGTGCATTAGGATGCATCATTTTGCCGGCGTGAAATTCCTGTATAAGCAAGTGCAACATTTCAACGCTTGTTTAAACTTGTTGTATTGAATATACGGTGATATTGTCCACTGGGTGACAGTGTTTTCAGGAAGGACATCGTTTTGTAACGATTTAAGATTATTTGGGGTAAAGTCTAGCCATAAGGCTGCAAAATTGTACCACGGACAGTTTCATGCTTTTAGAAGACAGAAACAAGACATTGCTAACCCTAATTTACAAAATGATGTTTATTAAAATAAAGGCATTGTAAAATCTAGCCATCTTGTCATGATGTTTATATTCAATAAGTGTGTCGTAGGAACGTTTGACAGTTTATGGGAAGGTCTGATAAACTTGTCAGACCTGTTCCGACATTAAGTCAGAAGAGTGAAACCGTATGATCTGAAACATGCACACAAGTATCGCGGAAACAATGTTTGTAGATTTAAAACAATACTGTAATACTGTATTCCTGTAAGTCTGACTTCTTTATTATGACTTTTAAAATTAGAAGCATTTTTTTAGTTCGTTTGACTACAGGAACTAAACCGAAGAGGACCGCTAACCCAGGTTGCAGACTATTTTACATTATTTTGGTTTGAAAAATGACCCTAAACTACAAGTTAACAAGAAATTGTTGGCAGTATTGTGTGACTGTTTACTTACATAAGGGGCGGTTTGATCATATTTAAACAATGAAGACCTGCTTCGGCGTTTTGTTGCTACGCGTTACAAGTCTCATCACCATCACATTACAAGGTAAGGTGACTATTGTGATATGTTTAATAACTTTTGCACTTGCAAGATTAAATACACAATGCACTCAATATTTGTAATTTATCTGTTCATATCTAGCCGATGGATGCATAATAGGAGTTATCGGAGAGAGTGTCCGACTTCCTTGTATTTATAAAGGGGTGAAAAATGTGAACTCCGTGATCATCTCTTCTGAATGGAGAAGAGACGTGAAAGTGATACACAGCACACAATGCATGCAGCACCAGGACACGCAACATGTGTTCAACGGTACCCGGACCGCTGTGTCATCTTCAGCCGCAAAATCTGGAGACTTCACCCTTGAGTTGCGTGATGTGCAGTTATCAGATGCACATAACTACAGTTGTTTTCTGAAGTTATTCGGTCAAGAGAACAAATATCTGATATGCACCGTTTGTCTCACTGTAGCAGGTAGGAATAAAATTGCTTAGATTCCCAAAATACACCGACTGTATTGATTTGATGCAGCTTGGCAGTCGACAGTAAAAGCATTAATAACATTGGAAATGTTTGTTTTGAAGGTCATTTTAACCATCCAACTTTACAGAGAGAGAACACAGTAAATGGAGAAGAAACACAGCTGATTTGCAACACCAAAGGAGGATTTCCTGCTCCAAACATCTACTGGCTAGTCAACCGCACGCAGCGACCTCAAGAATCCGCAGTTCTCACATACGTCAATGCGCTCCCGCAGTCTGCGCTCTACAACGTTACAAGTGTTTTATACGTCAACGTCTCACCACAAACTACTGTATCCTGTGTCATAGAAAATTACCTGCTGAACGAAACTTTCACTGCAACCAACTGTAAGACCTTTTATCATTTACAGTAATGGTGGCTGGCTTTTTGCATACACCAGATAATATGTAAACCAAGTTGTGTCCTGGATAACTTAAACAATATGGCATTCATAACTTGGTTCTAAACCAGGAAGACTAGGCAAATGTTGACCTTGTTTGAAAATGTAAAAAGAAGTGTAAAATATTATATTGACTGGATGGATGGATGAATAGACAGACAGATAAGATACATACATACATACATATATCAAATTGCAAATGGAGGGGGAAATTGAAAGAAATGATTAAGTATTTTTATGTTGTCAGGTGGCGTTAAGTCAAGTTTAGCAGATGGACGGCCCTCAGAGTTTATGTGGATTTTCAGCACAGTTCTGTGTGTGGTTGTTTTCTTGCTTGTGGCTGCATCTCTGTGTTTCCAGAAGAAACTGGATCGAAACAGGAAGAAAGAGCTTCACCGATGTGGAGGTACAGAAGTAGACGTGGCTTTTGAGGTTTTCCTGAGGGTCGTCTCTGGTCAGATGTTCTAATTGTGTGGATTTCTTCATTTGTGTTGCAGATGATTCATCCAGTGAAGGAACCGAGATGATTATAATGGATATGGACCAGTGGGATTTCCTTCCAGAAACAATTGTATAACATGACTCTAAAATGAACCCTTTCCCACTACAAAGAACTTTTTGTAGAACTGTAAAGGTTCTGTCAATGCTAAACATTATTTAAGGAACCATACAACACAGTCTTTTAGGAAACTTTTTAAGAGTGTTAATGCCACTCACAAATCCTATTGATTTTGAATGCTGTGGTCTACTGGAAGTGATTTATATTTTAATTTATTAGACTTTTATTTTCATTTATTTATCATTTCACTTATCATTTCATTTATTAGAGTCAATGTGAATCAGCCAAATAAAATCTTTAAGAGACTTTAAATAGTATCTGTAAATAGTATCGGTATCTGTGTTTGTATGCAACAGGCAAAATATTTCAAACAATTTCTAATGTTATACACTGTACATTGTAAAATAACGTTTTGATGATACATAGATATAGATTTGATAGACATGCTTTTTTATTAGGAACACCTTAAAGTTAATCTTGGTTTCATGACACTATCCATGTATCCCAAGTGGTTAGACAGGTTAAAGCTCAAAAGATTATTATAATCTATTATAATAGTGTAATAATAAATCATGTGACTAATTTCATTTGAACTCATCTGTTGTCATAGAATGTTACAAATTATGTTATTGTGCTAAATGTGTCAGATGGACATATTTTGATAACTATATATATAATGTTTTACCTTTTTCCTAATTGTGACTTTAATAAAAAGCTTACAGTACACATATAATTTCCATTTATTTATGTATTAAGAAAATGCGTGTCATTTGCTCATAGTAATTAGTAATTAATGCCTTACTAATGTCTTTATTTGGTAACCCGCATTACAGCTTTTAGTTATCCTGACTAATAATGACTGTCTAACTGCTGTCTGTAACAGGACCTGCAGCGATACTTCTGTTTGTGTTTATATGTGTTTGTAGTATGCTGGGCCAGATGAATACACAGACTCAAATCATATTGTGAATCTATTGAAATAGATCGGCCACTTTACATTGTTTCATTTTATAAACATTATAAGCTACAGAGGATGTAAACAACTTGACTGTGATATCAATAACTGAATTAGAGATTTGCACAAAACAGTGATAAACGCTTAGTTGGCTCTAAATGCACTTGTCAGAAATGCACCAATGTCAGCATAAACAACAGCCTTCTCTAACCCAGCTTTTGTGTTTTCCTCACCCCTACATGAAAAGAAGGTCATAGTTCAATGGTAACCAGTACAAATATGCACATAACCTGTGTCACTGTGGCTGTGTCTTATTTTCACTGCAATTTTCAGATATAGCTAATTTCCAATGAATTATGTATAATCACTATAATAACATTAAATGAAGAGAAACAAAGGGTATAAAAAGGCATAATTCTAAAACCTGTGGACTTTAAATCTAACACTGTAAAGTTCTTATAAGCTTGACATCTTCAAGCTTATATTAAAAATGTATTATTTATATAACACATCACTACCTTACCTAACCATAAAGAAAAACAAAAATAGAACCTTTATTTTAACATATTTCCTATATTTATTATGTATTTTTATAACTACATATTATGCATATCCCGAAAATGCTACTGAAATGTTACATACTAACCTACAAAATTTCTGCAGTATCACCTTCAGTTGTTGAGCTGGGGGTGCTATAAGCTTGTGGGTGTTAATGCTAAGACCATCTTGGTCTTAAAAAAGGCACAAAACTGTGATTAAACAGAAAATATTTATTTAACAAATTAGACAGGGCAAATGTACAATCGGTTTACTCATGTATTAGCATCATTTTAACTATTGTAAATGTAACTTTCATTTCATATAACATGATTAGAGCTCAAATTATGAGGCACTTTGTATTTACAATAATTAAAACAATCTTTATGGTGAGAACTTACATTAAGGCTCTAAATTAGCCTGATAGATGAGTCCCACCTTAGACCAAGATTTCACATAAATCACAGTTCTGATACACCAGCCCCCTCTTTATCTCTCCTGAACAGCGTTGACACTATATATATCATTCCTTCTCTGTGCAGTGATAGGGATTTGCTGACGAACATCAGCCAAATACTGCAGATCTGCAAGCAGAAGATAAACATAATTTAAGATCTATTTATGCTTATAGTTTCATTTTTAAATATTACCACAAAACCATTATTTCTAAGCTCACCTATGTCAGCATACACAACCGCCTCCTCTGACCCAGCTTTGGTAATCACCTCACCCCTAAGTGAAAACAGGGACACAGTTACCATGGTAACCCATTCAACTGCATCACTAATATGTCACAGAATCAGAGATCTCTTACCAAGGGTTAGTCACAGAGCTGTGTCCCCAGGCCACATAGCTGGCAGTCTCATCTCTCGCTGGGGAAGCAGTGGCCACGTACACTTGGTTATCTACTGCCCTGTCAAGATAACACAAACTGTCTTACTTTTGGACCACAAAGCTCAGTATCTCCAGAGGATTCCGGTTACAGACCTCGCCCTTTGCAGCAGCTCCCAGTGAGCCGGCCCTGTGGTCATATTGAAAGCACCAGGATAAACCAAAAGCTGGCAACCTAAACAGAGAGAAAAAACAAAAGTTACACCATACATTTTTAAAATAACCAGACACATTGTTTTAAATTGTCTCACCGTTCTTGGCATAGATCTGTGCAAGCTCTGCAAAGCGGATGTCGTAACAAATCCCAACACCTACTTTACCAAACGCTGCAAAGACCAGACATAGAGTATGACATCCTAGCCTTAATCAGCACAAATATAATAAATATAAGGTAACAAATATAAGGTACGTGTTTCACTTACGTGTTTCAAACATTGACAAGCTGTTGCCAGGACTTAAGGTTTCAGACTCCTGAAAGCGTATTTTCCCAGGTACATCAATATCAAAGAGATGAATCTGTATGGGAGTCACAATCAATAATAAAGCTGTATGTATGTTCTGTGCTCTAGGGCATAATATGTTCTTCTCAAATCAAATGAAAATAATGATATTTTCTGATGTTTTCTAAATAAAACTGATATTTCTTTTAATAAAACACACTGACCTTTCTGTGCTTAACAAGCAACTTTCCATCAGGACCAAAAACTGAACAGGTGTTATATAGCTTTCCACCATCCTCCTCAGGTATGGATCCTACAACACACACACACACACACACACACACATACACACACACAAAAAATGAATGACACAAGCACTTTTGCTAATTACATAAAATGTGATACTTGGGACTGAAGGTCTCACCTCCCACTAAATAGATCCCACACTCCTTGGCTGCTTCTGACAACATCTGTGTGGATTCTCCTGGGATTTTCTCAGCATATTCGGCAAAGAACCCGGTTCCATATGGGGAGTTAAAGCACTCCTACAAACAATTATGGACAATGAAATATTAATGCTTTAATGGAAGCATCACATTTAAAACATTTAATATTCAGTTTTGAATTAACAGAAAAATAAATAATATTTCTTTGAATGTTATGGGACCATATAGTGTAAACACATTTATCATGCAATATTGGCAATAATAACTCAACTAACTGTACACTTAACTAACTGTAACTGTACACATTAAGCACAATAGTGAATGCAGTACTCACAGGTAAGACAACAACTTTTGCACCCTGACCCGCAGCCTCTTTCACAAGCTTTTGTGCTCTTCCTAAGTTGTCAGCTTTAATCTTTGACACGTGTAACTGCACCACAGCCAGACGGAACTCTAGGGGTTAAACATTTATTCACTATCTGAGTTTATCATTAATTTAACCATTTAAACCAACACTCCTTTCCTACATTTTGCTTAGTTTGCACGTTTGCATATATGAAAGACAGACAGACTGCAGTCAAACGTGCAAATGTGCAGACCGCAGTTTCTGTGAAAGCATGTTCAATGTTTGTATTTAGGTGCAAAGCAAGCGTTTAAACAAGATCTTTTAACCAATCTGTCACGTTCAACAAACCACAAAATCCAGTCACAGTTCAACCGTTGGGGAAGGATATAAAATTGTACTCACTTGACATTGCTTTAAAGATGCCAGACATCGATTTGGCGTTTAAATAACAATACAGTGTGTGACAGCGGCCATCCAGCACAGTGAAAATACCAATAAGAGACAGTTAAAGTCTCCGCCCCTTCCAGTACTTTCAAAATAAAGGTCCTCTGTCAAACTATATATATATATTTTATTTGATTGCCTCTGTGAGTAAACAAGATTTAAAACCGAATATGTGCAATAGTTTAACTTTTATAAATGTAACTAGCTCCATACGTATTATAAATATTTTATAGTTTATTATTTTTGAGTTTGTATGTATTTCTACTTTCAGGCTACAGATGGCGATGCAGCTCAATCGTCGCTGTTTCAACACAGGCAAGGAAGAAGAATCAAAACATGCCTCGTTAACTAACATGTAGTTAGTTGTACAGTAAAGTGAACTATTTAAGTTTTTTTGAGCGATTGTTTAGGTTCGTCGCTGAAGTTTTTTCTTTCATTTGGAAAGTTTTATTAGCATGATTTTGGACCCCAGCTTGTGCAAATGGATTTAACCAAGCTACATTACTTACCCAAGCATGTGTTTCTATGCAGATTTGCATGGAGAAGATTATGCACAAAACATGCTGTTGGAAGACGGTACATGAACTTTGCCAGCTGTAAACCAATCAACGTTCCTCAATGTACCTCACTATGTGTTAAAGTGGGTGTCAGACCACCATACCAGACTTCATCTTCAAAGGCTGTATCAGTTGTCCAATGTCTTCCAGCAAGGACTTTCTCTTTGACAGCTTGCATGTTGAAGAGCAAAACTCACAGCACAGATCAGAACACTTTGGAGGAAGATGAAGATGAAATTGATGAGGCAGAAATAGAGGAGCTGTTTCAGCAGCAGATCCCAACAGGAATTGGTGAAGAAGAACACAGAATATTCATTGTTCATCCTGATGTGAAATGGGGAAGCAAAAAGCAACATCTAACCACAGGTAACATTGAACAGTTTACACTGGTTTGTTAGTCTGTTAATCTCTGGTGAGTTAGTATATGTGACATACATTTTTTTGAATATTAATTTCTAAATATGAAATGTGAGACATTGCATGAATCAGAAGTGTTTTAATTTCAGCTGCACTTCAGATGGATGAGGCTGTTGGTCTGGTGAACACTTTGCAGAACTGGTCAGTTATCGATAAGATCATTCTATCCACCAAGACACCAGAGAAGAAGAAAATATTTGGCAAGGGAAACTTTCAGATGCTCACAGGTATATAGATTCCCACAACTGAATTTTTTACATGTATTTGATTTAGACAAAATCAGATTTTTTTGTTCTGACACATCAAGAGAAGATCAGAGCAACAGCTGGGGTCACAGCTGTCTTTGTGAACGTAGAGCGTCTATCACCATCATCTGAAGTGAGTGTCTTAAAACTGCTCAGATGTGCACTTTCAAGGTTTCTTAACCAACATGCACCGTGATTACACATCAAAAGATTAAATTCAGCYATTCATTGACTGTTGTAGAACTAGGAAGTGTCTTGATTACAAAATTATTTTGTAATTACAATTTTGTAATTTTGTAATTACAAAATTACAAAATTAGATTCACTGCATTCTAATAGTAAGTAATAATTTTACATACCCTTGTATAAGTGCAGCTAATTTCTCTGGGAAACATGCAATGACAAGCTACTTGTGTTCCAGAAAGAGCTGCAGGAAGCCTGGGGTGTAAAAGTACTTGACAGATACTCACTTGTTCTGCATATCTTCCGCTGTAATGCTAGAACAAAAGAAGCCAAACTGCAAATCTCTTTGGCAGAGATTCCCCTGCTGAGGTAATTACAGTCCAATGGTTATTATCTTTGTTGTTTAATGAGGACTTCCTAAAGTGCAACATTTTCATTTTGTCCAGTTTCATTCATAGTAATGTGGTGTAATTACTTTAAAAGCATTTATTGTAAAAACTAAATACTTTGAGCATTTAAATCATGTTAAACAACAACATCTGTTTGAATTTATAAGATCACGGCTGAGAAATGAAGTAGCAAATTTAGACCAGCAGGGAGGCGGCTCAAGATACATTATGGGCTCAGGTAAGGACAAGAATGCCCCTTCACACTAAAAGAGTTAATCCAGAAGCACACTGTTTACAGAGTCACACTGAAACTGCAATTTGGAACCATTGCCAGCCCTGCTTTTACCTTTAATTCCAATGTGAAAAGCTTAAAGCTTAATAAGTAAAAGAGATTTTAAAAAAGTCACTACCTCAGTCACTGAAGCTAATATGGTTTTCTGCAGGTGAAACCTTGTATGAAGTACAACAGCGGTTGTTGAAGGAGAGAGAGCTGAAGATCCGCTCAGCCCTCGAACGACTAAGGAAGAAAAGACACTTGCTCCGCTCCCAACGTAAACAAAAGGATTTTCCCATCATCTCCGTCATGGGCTACACTAACTGTGGTGAGGTTTGGATAAAAGCTTATGTTAAGCTTTATCATTTTCACTGATTAAAAACACACCAACATTTTACCTTTCATTCCAAAGGTAAAACAACTTTGATCAAAGCACTGACTGGTGATGCTGCTCTTCAGCCTAAAGATCAGCTCTTCGCCACGCTGGATGTTACGGTACACGCAGGACAGCTGCCAAGTCACATGACTGTACTGTATGTGGACACCATCGGCTTCCTGTCACAGCTTCCTCACCAGCTCATTGACTCTTTCTCCGCCACGCTGGAGGATGTGACACATTCTGTATGTTTCCAGAGAGGATAAAAGCTCCATATAAAATCTTCTTTAATTACCAACGGCGCTTAAAAACATTTTAATGGCTTCTTTTGCAGGACCTCATAGTTCACGTGAGAGACATCAGTCATCCAGAAACTGTTAATCAGAAAGTCAATGTACTGAATGTACTACAGAACCTTCAGATACCAGAAAGGCTGTTTAACAGTATAATAGAGGTGCACAATAAGATCGACCTTATTGAAGGGTGAGACAGCTTTCTTTATCATGCGCTTTTGTATCAGTTTTAACTGGAGATACCACACCCTAAATGTATTCAGCTTTAGCGCATAACAAGGGAATGAATAAACAGAGGTGTGATACTCGCTTGCATTCTTTAAATACACGTTAGATCACCTAAACAGGTGGGGGGAAAATAAAACACATTTAAACCAGGTGAAGGAACCAAAATATCACAGACACGTGTGGGCAACCACCTAGCAACACTCTAACTACTGTTTAATGTGCCACAAACTACTCAGAACACCTTGGCAACTGAATAGCAACACCCTGAAAATGTGTACCAAGTTTTTCAAGTGGCAGCACTGGTTTAAAAAAATATCAGTTGTTCTGTATGTTGTTCTACAGATACCAAGAAAATGATCCTGAGGCCACTCCTATATCAGCACTGAAACAGCACGGATTGGAGGTGTTAAAGGAAAAGATTGAAGAAGCTGTTGTTAAATCCACTGGAAAACAAACTATGACCCTCAAAGTGCAGCTCAACAGCCCCCAATTAACGTAAGTTTTGGGTCAATAAACAATGATGAGAAATACATGCTTTTATCTACAAGTTTGTCAGTGTTGTGCACTTTGCCTTTCACAGCTGGTTGTATAAGGAGGCAACGGTTCAGGCAGTGGATGATGTGGGAGATGATTGTACTGCCAATGTCAAGGTCATCATTAGCCAAGCTGCATATGGCCGCTACAGGAAGCTGTTTCAGGTCACCTAGCAACAGGCTCCCTCAGTTTCACAGGCAGAACTTCATTAGAGTTGATGTGCTGTCTTGACCACACGAAACTGCAATAATGTTGTGTAAATATTTGCTTATAATGCAGTAACATAATAAAAACTGACAATGAGAAACAAAATGGATTTGTGTAAATGTAAACGTTGTAATGAAATACATGCATAATGTCATGATTGATGTTATCAAAAATGTTTACCTTCAAAAGGCTTGAACAAACAAGGCACCATCAATCAAGTACCATTTAAAACAAAAGCCCCATTATACACACTAAAGAGTAAATATTGTGCAATATCAGCATTTAGGTATCATAAAAACTGCATACACTATAAATTACTGTTACAGTACTAAGCCTGTAGACAGCGTTTGCATTTAAATGAATACTTTAACTCACTGACTGTTCCATAACACTTCATAGCTATACATAACATACCTTCCACCTAGACCTTCCATTTTGTTTTACCAGCTCCTGGATTAAAGCAGCTTTTTGTTGAGAGCAATAACATGTGAGCAAAATGGGATCGGTCCAATAAAGTCCCCGGCTATGATGTTCATACTCATGGATTCAGCTCCTGGTTTCTGATCCTCCAGCCATTTCCTCACACAATCCCAGTTTTCCACAGTCAGAGTCTGCAGGGACTGTCGAGGGTGCGAGGCAATAAAACATCTGTCCGTCGTCAAATTAATGCCGGCTATGAAGAATCCCTCTGCACAGAAATATGTGGGCAGTTCACAGTTCAATTCAACTACATAAATAAACTAAAAAATGATTATGAAAATGACCATGATCCTGCAGTTTTTTGAGAGGATTTCTTGGAATAACGAAGACCAGGCTTCTCTCACCAGGTCTTCCGAGTTCTTTCTGCCATTCAAGATACTGGAGCAGCCCTTCAGCATCAGGTTTGTTGGCCCACAGGTACGGGATGGGAGGCCACAGCTCCTTATGACGGACTGCAGATTGGTCCTCATATGATAGTATTACTTGATAGCCTGATGTCCACAGGCTGCGCAACGTCAAAACTGGCTCCTATAAAAAGCATTGCACAGGCATTGAAGAAAAACAAGCTAAACCAGTCAGGAACATATTTAAAGCCTTGTGTAATTTAAAGACCCCATGAACTCACTCATCATAGTCATGAGTTCACTGGTTGGTTGAAAATTGTTTTTATGTGTATGCCGGGTAAAAATTTTACTCTAAAATGAGACACAAAGGCTAACAACCCCTCAAAACTCATTGTTATAAATTAATTGTTAATTTCATATGAAACTGATATCCAGTGACATAACTGTAATGTCTTACATTTCTGGGACACAGCCTACAGCCAAAGATCTTCTTAAGAGAATAGATGAAGTTCTCGTGACGTTTATGGTCCAGCCCTTCAAAATGACTACAAGCCAGGATAACAATTTCTTTAGGATGAGACTCAAGCCATGAAGCAACTGTCTCTAGAGTTTCCTGTAAAACAACACATGCTAAGAAAGCAGAAAATAAAACACAATAAACAGCTAAGCAATGGCTACCAGTGTTCATACTTACAACTACAGTTGCATGTGTGTAAATCACATGAGTAAAGTACAGATCATCGGAAGAGTCGTTCTGTTTGTGAGCAATCCGTAGATCAAAATATCGAATGCCTGCTGTAAGTTGTTCTACAATGTTTTGAACCTATGAATAGTGTTTGCAACATGTTAATATTTTTCACATAAATTGCTCCTGCAAAAGTGCATGAATTAACACATTTCTGGTAAGGAAGTGAAACCTTTATAAATAGCAGGAAGACACAAATATTAAGCATTGCAGGTGTTCAATACAATACCCGGTGATTGAATTAGGAGTTTGCTTGCCTGAGTAGTGGCCCATTTGTAAATAGTTGGCCGAGTGAAACAGCACAGAAGTCTGTCCAGTAACCTGAAGGTATCTGATTCTGACCTGAGGAGTGGAGATGTGATATCCAGGCAGTAGCTCATTGCATCATGGCTACCTGTAAACAAGTGAGGGTTTATTGATTGTTTGCAGTCATAGTGTTGCAAAAAACAATGCATGTATATTCCAATTTCAGGCTTTGTTTTATTGCGTTGATAGAATAAATGATCAAATAATGTAAACAGTGTATAATTTTGTTACATATGCTGCAATAATAGAAGTAAGTATATATATAAATAAGGATAAATGTTCAATAACAGAATAATAAAAAATGATTATCTAACATCTCACATTCTACATTTGATCCATTCTGGAACTCACCTGGTATTGACAGATTTGTTAAAGGGATGTCCCACAGTTTCTCTGGTAGAGAAGACATCCAGTTCTCCTTACAGGACGCAATCTCTCTAATGCGCTTCATAACTCAAAAGTGACTCGTTGCGTTTACAAGCTGCGTTAAAAACAAAATGACTTCGGACCTTTACTGACTCCCTGAAACATTCCGCGTTTGAAAGAAACAGCAGATAACAGTGATAATAGGGTCCAAAGCCCAGCTTTGTCCAAAAAAAGATGACCAACCAACCCTCGCCGTTTCTAAACTACATGCTTTGAGAAATGTGAAGTCGATCGCAAGCGTTAAGACGCGAGAAAGTCAATGACGCGCTGCTGTGTATTTCCTTGTTCCCCACAGCTGATCCGAGAACAGTTTTTATAGTGCCACACCAAGCCGAGCAGCTACGTTTGTTTAGTTTGTTTTTAGTTTGTTTACTGACTGTATTCTCTGTGTTAAATTTAAAATTACATACATCTCGACAGAGATTTATTTGCAGACATTTTGGTCATCGTTTAATCGTCGTTTGGCTCAGTGTCAGAGGTTAATACAATCCCCCTCTAGTGGGGTTTTATAGTATATAATATATCATGTCAGTTAATCCTTCACTCTTGTTTTCTGTAGGTTATATACACTAATACAACAAGTCCTTAGTAGCAGCAATACAAATCATAAAAAAGCTGTAAATTCCTTTTAACTAACTAACATTTCTCTGCTTTTAAGAAACCACAGAGCTAGTCTTAAACACCTTTACAACCGGCAGCAGACAAATGAATGCACACATTATTTGCATTATTACATTATTAGTTAAATAGAAGATAATTCTGTTTTTTCTTCAGAGTAAAATCCATTTTCCAGTTTTATTAGGATATGCTACTAAACAACTTAAAAAAACGATCCTCCTAAATTCATTCATTTGACGTGTTTTTTCACGCTTTCAATACGGAAAAAATCTCTCATGTCAATATCATCTGATTCTGTTGATTTGAAATCTTCATTTATTAGTTGTGCGTATTATATACACCATTCAAACAGTACGACACTTGTGTTATAAAGTATGTTATGAGGGTCAATCCAAAAAACTCAAACCCAAAACTTATTCAGCTGGATTATATGACATGCTATTATGGCAGAAAAACAAACTGCAACCTTTCTTTTCTTTTCTCATGCTAAGTGTAAATATCATGCAGAAATGTAACAGTAACCATACAGTAACCATGTCACCATTTTGCATTCCATACAGTAGAGATTTGAAAAGACTATAATAAAGAATGAGCAATCCTGAGTGTTTGACAATGCCATTTGTTCACTGAATAGTCATCATCACTCCTCATGCAAACAGTGAGACTCTGATGCTGACTGGGAATCTGTTGTATCCCATAACATTGTGCTTGTGATTGGTGCTATTTTTTAATGTTGTTGTAACCTGTATGCTCATAATAATATCCAGTTTGAATCAGATATTAAAAATTTGCCAACAATATTGCAAGATCAGAGGTATATATTAGACACTGCATAAATAAGTTTAATAAGACAAAAAATTCAAGTCATAAAATCAATGCATTATTCTACCCGTAACTCAAAATGACCTTTCACCCAAAAAGTGCAAAGTTATAATGTCTATTGACTAGTATAAAAATCCATCACAGAAACAAAAAACAACATTTTTTTTCTTTAAATATTAAATACATAGTAAAGACAAAGTTGATAAAGGCTCTAATCAAACGGCCTCAGTGAGCAGATTTTCATTCAGTGCAATGACAGTGGGTATAAACTGACTCTCTGTCACAAAGTCTCCAGCTATGATGTTAAGTGAGCCGGTTATGGAACCAGGCCTCTGCTGCCTGACCCAGCTAAGTAATGTGGGATATGTGGACATCACCATATCCTTCAGTGATTCTGTGGGATGGGAGCAAATGTACTTCAGATCCTCAGTGAGATTAATGCCGGTCACAAAAAACCCTCCTGCAGAAAAATACAAATGAGTGAAATTACCAAAGATGGTGATAAACACAAACATTTCAAAATTTGTAGATTATGATTTATTTTTATTGTAAACATTTGTAGCACATTATTAACGGTTACCTGGTCGTCCATTTTGTTTTCTACGTTCAAATTCCTCAATCAGCGCTTCAGCCTTGGACTTGTTGGCCCACCAGTAAGGAATGTGGGACCACAGCTCTCTGTGGCTGTAGGCAATGTTGTGTTCGTATGAAATGATAACTTGATAACCCTGGCTCCATAAATTCCGTAGCGTCACACATTCCTTTGTCCAAAAAAAGTTGATTTTACCACAAAAAAACTGAATTGATCTTGTCATGTTTTTCTAAATTTATCTGTTTCTAAAATTAAACAGTAACAATAAACACGTACCATTTTGGGGCACAGTTTGGAATCAAAAACACTTTTAATGGTGGAGACGAGCAACGTGTGGAGATCTTGACAGAGGCCCTGGAAGTGACTAAATGAGAGGATGACAACTTCCTTTGGATGAGCATCCAGCCACTCTCGGATCTCTTTTAATACTGTCTGCAATCACACACAAAATGGGTCAAGTTAAATTCGTTGATGATGGATTAAAATAAAAGCTCATATCAAATGACAAAATATCAAACCGCACACAGATACTATTTGCAATATGTTACACCATTAGAGACCTTCTCGGTCTTACAAGACTTTGAATTACAAGACACGCATATCTATTAAAATTTCAAAGGTGAATGTGCCAAACATCATACCTCCACAGTAATAGTGGTATACACGCCATGGTAGAAGTAGAGATCTTTAGAGCTGTCATTGGGCCGATGTGCTATCCTCAGGTCACAGTATCTCACGCCAGAATCTAGCTGCTCCTTAATGTTACGCTCCTATAGTAAATAATGTAAACCACATTCATTAACAATGCAGGGGCCATCGAGTTAGTGCTGCAGCAGCAGCTAAAAACAGTGCGAGCAAAACCATTAGAAGTGAAAAAAACATGTCTCTGTAATAATGTGACCTTTGTTTCGTGAAAATCCATTAGTGTTTTATGTGAGTACTTTAATAAAGCAATTACACATGAGAAAGACTGTGTTGTGGTTTTATCTCAGAACGCTTGTGATTCGGTCATAGATACAAAACAACAGGAATATGTTGCAATCAATACAAGCTACGCTTATGCAGCCATAATGCATGATTATGAGAGAAATATTGCTTTTATTCAACAGTTCAACATTCAAGTTCAAGTGGGACTAGTGTCCCAGCGCTGGGGTCTATATCAACACCCATGGGATATCGCTCGTCCAATCAGATTTGAGGACCAGAATTAACCTGTATGATCATCATTTATATCCCATCTAATCGTGCTGCAATACTAAGAACAGCTTTCAGAGTGAAGCTCAAAAAGCCACTCAGTGTTTGATTGATTTCTGCAGGAAAGCAGACGGCAATTTATTGCCTCTCGTGCTGATAGTTTTCAGTTTGTGTCCTGAGACACTCGTGCTCTGCAGGAATCTTCTGATGCACATTGACATAAATTGGTCTATTATATCATGAGGGATCTGATACCACAGTCAACATAATTGCATTCATTTCAGCCTTTAAATGTTTAGGCAGACACTATTGTGAAGCCTTTTGAAACACAGTTACAGATCAGTCAGTTGGTGCACCACAATGATAACATACGAGCAATCTAATTGTTGTTTTATATTATGAAAGACGTGATTGGGTTAATTGTTTTACATGTAACCCTTGTGTTGTCTTAAGGGTCAAAAATTACCCATGACCACTTTAAAACCTAGACCTGATGAGGTTTCTTTATGCAAAATAGAATTAAGGACTTAATTTAGCTGCTAAATTAAATTTAGCTGCTTATTTTAGAGGTTTAGTGAAGGCGGGTCATTTTTACCCTTAGTACAATTAGTATACAGAATTCTAAGACCACACAAGGGTTAAAACTTTTATGTTATTGGTTTATAAAAAGGTTAAGCGTGACCTGTCCAATGACCTTTTATTCTTGATCCATTTGCATAAAGGGGGGGTTTATACAAACCCAATAGTAATCCAATTGAAAAAAAACATAACGTGGGTTAGCATTCCATACCTGTGCTATTGCCCACTTGTAAACAAAGGGCCGTATGAGGGGCTTCATATACTTGTCCAGCTTTTGGAGCATATCTGGTTGAGTGAGATCCACTGGAGAGCGGTCATTTTTATCCAGACAGTAAGTTATTGCATTATGGCTCCCTGTAAACCCATAAAGTCTATGACACACATGATGACCGTGCAACCAAAAATGACACTGAACTTAATCTCTTAATCTAAATCCAGGCTGGTTAAGACAGTAAATCAATGCTAAATAAGTTGACTAAGTGCTCAAATGTCATAGAAAAATCATTTTAAATAATAATCATTTAAATGCTGCTATTAGTGCAGGTAGGCCTACGATACAGCCAAACATACATATACTGGTACTGGTAGCACTCTAATATAACAATACAATAACATCAATCATTTATGTTATGATATTTCATTAAAAAGGACATATTCTCTAATATTCAGTCAAGGCTCTCAAACAAACGATGTATTAAAACTGCTAAAATGGTGTATGTTTAGTTTTTTAATGTATAAAAAGCTATGTATTTTGTACAGGTATAAAGGAAATGATTAGGTTACATACCTGGTATGGCCATGAAACAGAGAGGAGTGTCCCACAGTGCACTAGGCAGACGGGCCATCCAGTTGTCCGTGGGAAGCTCACTTAACGACACTTGGCTGACCTCTGATGTCATCTTGGATTACTGTAAAAACTTATAATGTGGGTAAATGGTATGTTGCATATAGGTCACTCAGGTCCGGTCTTTAACTTTGGTAAACATTCAAATAAAGTAAAAACAGAGAGAGCAGAAAAGGCTAGTGATTATTCAAATGAAGGATTTCATTCAAATCCGTAAGGCTTCCTGGGAAGAGAGAACTTTGTCTCAATATCAGGATGTACCAGGATCCCAGTGCATCAAAAGATGCTTTGCATTGATTTTTAAACAATTATTAACACAGTTGTCACGTCTGTGTAGATTAAAATCAGATCCTGTAAGGAAAGATATTCGTGCAGTTCATTGAATCCCAAAACACCATCTTCGTCGTGTTAAAAGCGTGGCTGATATCACGCGGAGCAGAACTTGTCATTGGCGGCAGAAGGTTTAACTAAGATCGGTATCCAAAACAAAATTCCGAGTGATAGTCCGGAAGAAACTCTCTTCTCCGTGAAAATGAAATTGAAATGGTTTCAGTCCTTGTCATTGCAACGATCAAACACACTTATGTGCCGCTTGACGTTTCGATCATTTATCGTTTGCAAAGATATTACAGGAAAGAAAAGGCGATACATAGCGTGTCCACCGCATTCTCCACCCGGTCAGTCTGACAGTTTCAGAAACCTACTACGGTGAAGGGCTACAGCGGTTGGCTGATGAATATTAATGACGCAATGACACGCTAGAATCTGATTGAACGAAATGATTTGTGGAACGTACACGCGTTTGTATGGAGGCGTTAGACAGCTGTCGAATTAACCAATGGCGAAACTTGTCTCATGAATATTAATTAGATACTTATGACCCCGTTAGCGTCAGCCTCGCCCACGTAAATTTCGTATTGTAAATCCCATAGTGGGATTCGTAAATTTGCGTTCGGGGAAGGAGGGGTTTCGTATTTAGGCAGACAATGAACAATAGCGCGCAAGATAAATGACTGTATCAAAAATATTTAATATATTTTACGCCACCGTTATGATTTCGCAAGTTTAATTTTAAACATTGTTTGCATTGTATATGAGGGGCGTCGCAGCCCCTCTGCTGGTGTGAGGCGGCAGGATGGTAAACTGCTGACCTCAGTGTATCGCGATGACGCGGGACTTTTCTCTCGCTGCATTGAGCATCGCACTAGTACACGCTACAGAAAACTCTGTATGGACCATGCATTTACACACAACAGCCTGCCATCGCCATTGCATTAAACTGTCAAAAGAAAGCAGTTTTAGAACCTCTTTATTCCAGCTTCATGCTAATGCATTTTATTGTTGCATGTGTTTGACGATGCCAATTTAATTCAGTGCACTATAACACAATGGCTCCAGTTGATCTTCTTTGACTTAACAGGAATTCCATAGGAACAGAATGGAGTGACTCCAAGGGGGTCTTTGTTCTGTATTGTCACAAAAACCTTTTTAAAGAAACACTTTAGAAAGAGATTATGGAGGAGTGCTTCAGCTGTAGCACAATAGGGATTTGTCCCATTATGCAGATTGTAAACAGTGATAAGAATGGCCTAATGTTTATTATATTATTACAGAATAGAAGCAGATGGCATTCAATTTTCCTGGTGCTCCGAGCTGCAATCCTTCAATGACTCCAACAAGAGTGTCCTTTTGTCTCTCAGCAGAAACAGAAACTTATTTTCATCCTGTCAACAGTGACTCAGGCCAAACGTACTACATATACAGTTAAACCATAAATGTATTTAGTTATAAATTATGCAATTCTATGACATTTAAGTGTCCCAATATTTCTATTATATATAGACTCAAAAGTAAATTTCCCAGCATCAAAACATACATCTAGTGCGTAGTATTAATTCTTTTGAATTCTTCTCACAATCTGATTTTAATGTTTCTAAGCTAATATTAATAGTTTTGGCATAATAGTTTTGGTCACCTAGACAGGTTTAAATAATTTAGTATCCAACCTTTTGAGTTCCAACTCTGGTTAAACACAGCTCCTCAGGTAATGAAATCCAAAAACTATAGGTAGGTGTCCCAGATAAGGGTTGGAGATAAATTCTGCAGGATGAAAAGATCAACTGATCTTCTTCTTCAGCTAGCGTGAAGACTTTGCAATACTGAGCAAGTAGTTTCATTAATTCCTTATAGAAGCAGCAATATATCATGATTAGGTCATGATTAGCCTACAGATGTTAAATTTATTACGTGAACAAGCTGCTTCACAAAATAATTACATATCAAGTTCTTGTTTTTATTACTCATCATTTGAGTAATACCACCGTAACATGAGCAGTATGTCTGATAATGAGTATACGCCTTAGGCATATATTTACACACAATACTTCTAAATAACATATTAATCTTCAGAACAATATAACATTAAATTACACATCTCTACTGGAATTCTGATTAGCCAAGTTCATTTTGCAAAAATGACCAGCGAACTGTATATTATTCTTTACTTATCTAACACTGCAGATGTTTCTTATAACTTATATTTCAAACTCAACAGAATGTTTGCTGTGCTGGTTTCTAGCTCAGCCTTTTCACCAGTGATCAATAGGCCTTAGGCAGCACTGAAGCTCTTCTGTGGACGCTAACACAGCAGCCGCTTGACCCAAAGATCAGTTGAGTCTGAAGATAAACTGGTATACTAGAAAGCTGATATAATTTCATTATTTTTTAAAAAAATCTAAAAAGGAAAGCACATCCTGTAACAACATATATACCTATATATTTACACCTATATAATATATAAATGTTTGTGTGTGTCTGTGTATATAGATTAATCTATATGTACACACACACTATATATACATATGCTATTGAAATCTTGCATATATTACATGTATAATATGCAAGATTTCAATAGTAGTTATTCAACTATCACATTAAAAGCATGTTCCCTCTTACTAAATATCTTCAAACTGTAAATGATAAAGTCATTATCGAGCTCTCTGAGTGCGCTTGCTGACAGCAGGAGGTGGATACAGCCTCAGGGAAACACTACAGAGTGCAGAAACAGTGTTTTTTGGAGCGGAGCGGATTAATAAAACTGTACAGAGCACTTTTGTGCGGACTAGCCAGAGGGTCCTTGAAGAAGAATGATGGTGATGAAGAATGACACGACACTAATTACTCTCCTGAGTCTTATATAAATATGACTTATACGAATAACTGGAACTGGCAGAGGTGATGCCATCTACACTACACATCAGGGTGTGGTTTAATAAAGCCGTATTAGCTAGCATACTGTGTAAATTAAAGTAGACATGAATAAAAATTCTATCATTTACTTAAACACATTCAACCTTTTTAGTGGAACACAAAACTAAACATCAAGGTATATTGTGTAAAATGTCTACTTTCGTGTTTCACTAAAGAACGTTGCACAGGTTTGAAATGGTGATGATAGTGATCAAATGACTGAATTATGATTTTGGGTCCTCCCAACAATTAAAACAAGTCTATGAAAATCAATTTTTAACTATTGACTAGAGTTTAAACATTGTGATTTCTTTCAAAAAAGACCATTTAGGCATTACACTATTTTCTGTTGAATGCCACAGTTCTAATTTATAAAAACTCATTGTTTCTGGACATTATTGTGGACTTTATTTTCTTTAGGACACATAAGGCAATGGTTAATTCATTAACTAAAGTACTTAACCAACGTTAACAAAGATCACTATTATACAGTGGAAAAATGTTTTTGTTTTTTTTCAGTAAATGCATTAACTAGGATGAAATCATCCACTCAAATTGTGACTCAGTCATTTGACTGGCGTGGACTGCACACAAACTCCTACTGAGGAAAACAATGACAAACATGATAATCTTAACCCTAAGAATGTAAATCAAACAAAGCAAAGCAAAAGGAAGACAAAGACAGACGCAGAGGCGGAATAAACAGGCAGACTGACAGCCTGTTATCTTTCAGATAAACAAGTACTCACAATAAACATCTGTCACTTCTGAGTTCTTAAGCTTTGTTTATTTGCATAACCATATCAGTAAGAAACTATGATAATGTTTCAGTACGTAGAAATCATCTCAACGCATTCCACATCTTAACACAAACTACTATGTACAGTCAAAAAACAGAGACTCTTTTTTGATCATTATGTACAGAAACACTGCTTCAAGACCAAAAAACCTACTGTACAAGAAACACGGTGTACTCTCCTGTACTGAGTCCAGGTCCATAGAAACACTATGGTTTAGAGCTGGGAAGATAGACACAGTGATACCCATCATTAAAACAGATGAATCTCTGCCATCCACCAGTGATAGTAGTTTGGCACTAACATGAGAAGGCTGAGCTCTGGTTGTAACACCTGCATATAATGGCCATCGCCTAATCCTCAACAGAGGAAAACCATTTACTGCCGGAGGGTGAGTCTGGCACTTATGATTACCGATGGAGGATTTACGGTAATTTGTGGCAGTGGATTTGATATCTCAACGCCTTTGACGATTGTCACCTTTGCACTGATGTCCTAGAGCCAAAAGACAGTTTTGTTCGACTGGATGATTTGACATAGTTCCCTGCAGGGCTTTTCTGGTTTTGCACTCTACCTCCCTGCCGGGACTTACTCTTAGCTTCGGGTTCAGAGTCACTGAGTTCTGCGTCTGGGCAGTAACCGTCGTTCTCCTGGTGCGCTCTGCCGCCCCCTGGTGGCCGCTCATTGGAAACCGGCTTGGTGAAGCTGGAGGACTTGCGCACATTCTTCTCGAAAGCCCGGAGGTCCTCAGTCCGTACTAAACTGACAGTGGCCTCTTTGAGGGACCTACTTAAGTGCTCAAGGGAGGTTTTGTTAAATCCACCTGCCTGAACTTTCCCAGGAATTTCGGTACATGGTTTCTTCTCAGTGGGAGTCTGGCAGGAAGTATCTCTTTGAAGTACAGGCTTCTCAATAATGCCATTGGATTTCAGTTGGCGTGATTTGTCTGGTTCGGGTTTACCTTTCCCATTGGATTTCTGACCGTGGAGTGCAGCGTGCAGAGCCAGAGGTTTGCCGGTCTGCTTTACGGCCAACATGGGTGACCCACCATCTCGTCGAATGCAGACTGAAGTAGGAATGAGACCATTAGCACGTTCCTCTATCCGTGTCCGACTCTGACTGAGCTGTGGTTTCCCCTGACCAATGCCTCCCTCACCGCTGTCATACACATTACCACTGTTATCAGGGCACAAGGGTCCATTAGCAGATTTTGAGCTGGTTTTGCCATTGCCAAGTGACACTTTGGGCATTTTGAGTTTTAAGGTTATCCTGGGAGGAGGGTGGAACAGGTTCTCTAAAGAACCCGTCACTGGAAGCCCTGTCAATGAATGCAGAAGAAATTATTCTGCGGCCATGCAGTGTCACAATTATTAAATGATATATGCTGCCTTATTATAGACGCACAAGTATGTCTAGTACAAAAGCTAAACTTTTTGGTATCAATTAAAACACTTCCATTAGTACATTTAAATTAGTAGATACATTTATAAATGTACATATATAACATAACTGCTTTCATTTAAATTTAAAAACACTGGATTTAAGGAGAAGTTTTCAGAGAATGTTTACAATTCAGGCAAATTCCCAACCTTGAAAGCATCAGGAAATAGTTTGTTACCTGCAGACAACTCTTGGTTGATGAGCTTGATGTGAAGATTAAAGATCTGCTCCTGAGCTTTACTCTGAGACAGCTTCAGTTTTTCTCTTCGGCTCACCATGTAACACAAGTTTCTCACCTGAAAAACACACACACACAAAATATTTGTCTATTGTAACAGTTCTCAATGGCCCATTCCTGATAACCACTTTTAATGTAGTTTTGATGTTAGCTAAAAAACGATTAAATTGTCAAATACTGTCTTATTTGTAAGTTACTTTGGATAGTTTCTGCTAAATAAAGAAACACAGGAGTACACACCCGCTCCAGGTCCTGCCGCAGGTGCATGAACATGCGCATGCGCGTGTGGATGCTGTCCTCCTGCGGCTGCAGCAGAAGATGTTCCTCATTGTCTTTAGGTGGCAGCAAAGGCTTGTTAAAGTTGCTTTTCCTCTTCATCTTCCAGTACTGAAAGATGAAGTCCAGAAGGTGGAGAGGTAGTCCGAGATCTTGGGCCACTTCTTCAGGATGCACCAGCGTGTGGAACTCCTCCTCCAGCTCCTGGAGCTTCTGGGCCCTCAAGCCCAGCTTCTCTGTTTCAGTCGGAGGTTTGTGTCGGGCCGGACTCAGACCTGGTTCTCCAGCTTTGGGTTTGCTGTGCTTCAGGCAGTAGGATTTGAACTTCACCTCGTCACCTTCATCCAGGATGGTCTTCATCTCCAGGTTGTGCTCAAAAGCACAAGTGACGTGGAAAGGGATGGTGCAGTTCTTAACAGAGCACTAGCAGACAAGGAACTATGTTAGAAACATGGATACTCTAGAACACTAAATGTTCTTTGTTTTGCAGTTTACCTGTATGCAGGCTCCAGTCTTGATTTTACAGACACTACAGATGAGGGACCAGCGACTGGGGGGAATGTGAGACACTTTGGTGATTGGTTCCATCCGTTCTGGGCATGCAATGCTCACCTAAACACACAAACACAACTTATTTACTTACAGAAATAACAGAATTAAACATTTTTACAGAATTAACATTTTCCATAAAAAAGAAAGTTATTTTGCTGGAAATAAAACTCAAAACTTATAAAATCAGACTTTCAGAACAAATAAAGTTGTCTTCCCAGTCCAAAAAAACAATTATGAAACTACAAAGCTGCAAAAATGGCAGAGAAAATACAATAACACATTATATTGTAGGTCTAATTCTATTAAACTGACACACAACTTACTTCAGGTATCCATAGTGCACAGCTCACATGAGCCCATTTGGTCCCTGCTCTGGTGGCCTTCATCGCACCCCCTCTTTTCGGACACAGAAGGCACTGGGGATTGATGCCAAGCACACAAGTTCTGCAGAGCCAGTTGCCTTCTGGCACTTTTACAATACCATAGCAGGCCTGTAACAGAAAAGAATACGATGAGTAACAGTTTTAGAATTAAACTCATCCTATTGTAGTAAATGTCTTTGGTGTCTCACCTGGTGTACACAAATATTGCATTTGTCACAAAAGACCATGTCGTTGCCTTCCTCGCTGTCGGGCGATCGACACACATCGCATATAACATCCTCATCGTACTCTATCCCCAAGCCTTCCTCCGTCTCGATCGCGTGGTTCATGTTTTCGTGGCACATTTTTTCCAAGGCTTCCACCACTCGTTCCATGGTTAACTCATCCACTGGCCCATCACCTGAAGGGGATAAATGTTGTTATTCCAATAGAGATTATCTTAGGTATTCTTAAGGTCTACTACACCCAATCTTACAGAAGATTTCAGGTATGGTGTTCTTTATACTGGTGTTCTCTCTCTTACCCATCTGCTCAAGCTCTGAATTAAGATTTTGGAGCCAGAATAGATCCATATCATCTAGATCGTATCTGCACATGGCCTCTGCCAGCTCCTTGAAGTTGACATAGCCCGTCTCCATGGAGTCCTGACACCATGACTGAATGTTCTTCCTTGGTTTGGTGAAGAGGACCTCCTTTGCCTTCTCTGCTATTATCCTGTACAAACAAGCACATCAAAAACATGATAGTCACATGTATTTAGTCACTTACATGTATTTGTTTGGTGGATGCGTTTATCCAAATTGACTTAATGTGCATTTAAGTTACACAATTGATCAGTATGTGTTCCCTGGGAAACAAACCCACAACCTTTGCCAAATGAGCTACAGAAACACCAACAGACCGCCCTTACAGTGTTAGCACCATAATACAGATACAATGACATCATAGAAGCAATTGATACCATGGTACTTCAAAGAATGCTATGGTACCTACAGGGTTCATGTCTGAGAAACATACTAATGACACAAAATGTGTCAATGTTCTGTATCAATGGCTTTCAACCATCTGATCACCAGGTCAAGTTTTAAACACTATTCCACACCATCCTCTTACATGACCATGGAAAATGCAACAACAGTCTGAACCACATAAAAACAACATATCTCATATATGCAGCAGGTGAACAGCATTGTGTGTAAACAGAAGCGCACAACGTACCTTACAGAGGGCTGAGGAATAGTATCTGGACTGGCAAGTACTTGTACACCTTTCTCCCATTCCTGCTTCCATGTGTCAGCCAGAAGATAATAATCCTCTGGAGAGACATGATGAGAGTCTGGCAGCTTCATCGCACTGATCAGGTCTTTTCTGAACACCTGCAAAGAGAAGATACACACATTAACCTAAATAAGCATTGCAACCATTTCTTTTCTGGCTTCTATAGTTCTGATGATGAAAAAAAAACAGGTAAATAAAAGCCAAAATTAAGCTTCTTCTGTTCGTACCTCTGCTGGTTTCTTCTGGGAAGAGGCGGGGGTGCCCGGTTTGCTTCCATACTTGTTAGAGGAAAAGGAGGTTGAGGGACCTTTGAGAAACCAGGGAGAGAAACAAATAACAAACTTCTTTAAAAATGTTCTTTGTGGCATCAACATGAAGGCAGTATTGTTTACAGGCCTTTAAATGTGGTAATGTTCTACTCACTCTCATTGTCTGAACTGTCACTGCTGCTCAAAGCCCTGAGACGTTTCATCCTGACGTATCCTGCAATGAGAGTTTTAAAAGTTTCATTAAATGTTTCTGTTTCTGTCTTAAACACAGGAGAAAACATTTACACTTCCACATTTCACATACAATGGGGGTTTTATCTATGCTGAAACTATAGAAAAAGTATCCTCACATGAAAGGAAGTGAGGAAAATGGAAAAACTAAGCATTAAATTGATGAAAAAACTCATATGAGGACTTACATAATGTACATCAGCGACCCAAGTACATTACATCACATTACATAAACATCTACACTACATATTATATCTGAAAGTGCCAGTACTGTATTTTAAGGGCATCTGAACCATTTACTGTAATTTTTTGAACAGTGTGTTTCTCACCATAAAGTCAAAGCTCATGCTACTGTATTCATCCGCTGTGGTTTTTCTGTTGCTTGCTCATACCTGAAAAAATACATGAGTAAATTCAGAATGTTTGTTTAAAATGCAAACCTGAAAAAATCTGTGACAGTAAACAGACAGCTGATGGTAACAGGACTGCAGGCACCCAGCAAAGAAAAACTGTAGTGTTATTTATTACACCCCAATACCTGACTGGGAGCGGCCCCATTAAGTAAATACTAACCTGCCACACTAGAGGTGAATGCAGCCAACACACATATATAAAAATATGCAAAAACACAGCTTGAAAGCACAATTTATACGCAAGGTATTTCAGGCACTAATAAAAGTAGTGACATTTTTGATTAAGTGAAATCACTCATCTAAAACAAAAACTTCTAACTAAATCACTACCTAAAATCTTTAATTACATTTTACAGAAGTAGAGGACAGAACCAATTACATGGTGCATGAAAAATTATAATATATATAAATCATAATATATAAATATATATAGACATGGACATAAAGTGAACAGCAAACAAAAAGTGAATGTTGGAAAGTGGTGCAAGCCAAACTCGAACCACCATTGCTTACATAAGCATCACTTTACTAGTAAAATTAAATTAAACACTATGCCACAACATATGCCAACACCAATTATTTTTTTTAATTTGGCATTATATTTGTTATTCCACTTGTTTTACAAGGTAATGTTTTGTCAGCACTGCTTATTTGTTTACATAATAGTGTTGAATGTTGATGTAGTCTGACACCTCCAGACTTTCAATAAGGATCTAAATAAGTCAATAAGTCTCCTGGCATAGACACTATAAATACCACAGACAGGAAACAGCACCAGTTTCAGATGGAATTTGCCTACTTGGCAGCATGTAACCCTACTTACTGAATTGCATACATAGCGCCCCTTGGGGGATACAATGATTTATTACACGCACAAAACAAAATCCTACAATTTGGGCATTTTTGTCTGTCTGCATATCAACCATTATAACACCTCTTAAGAACAGAAGTGCATGCAATATATAGCTTGCACTATACAGCTTTCATTTAAGCCCACAAGACAAACTGTCTGATTTAGTCAAAAAGTAACTGTATTATGTAACAGTTTAGAATACAGGATGTACTGGAGGCGTCAGGCCAGACCCCCTAGAGACTGCTGTTAGAGAAATGAATGTAATAACTGTTTAGAACAGCCTCATTTAACAGAAGAAATGGTACTATAAATCATGACCTATATTCTCAATAATAATACATTAAATATGATGGGGAGCACCAACAGTTATAGCTCTAGTAAAATAGTCATGAAGTGTCACTGGTAATTAACATTGGACATTAGCATCTGCTAATTTTATGCACTTGAAATATAACATAAGTGTTGAAATAAGATTTAAAACATGTTACTAGTAGGTTTAAATAATTATGTGTCCCAGCAGACCAGTTAAGATATATTACATTTGAACAGGGCATACAGCCATTTTTTACACAAATTTATTTAATAGTAATGGATGACAAGAACTACATCACTTCCACTGAACCGTTTTAAACTGAGTTGACTGTAATGCCAGAAAACGCGTTCAGCTTCCATCCTCACCCACTTCATGAAGGACTTTTGACATACGCTAAATCCACATAGGACACCAACAGATCTGCTTTAAAACGTACGAAAGAACATCTGTTTCTGACACACACTCCTCCACAGACACAGTATTCATGCTTTAAAAGGAAGCACTAATGAGATGGAATGAATGGATCTGCTGGTCTGCTTATAAGAAGGACTGAAAGTGTCACACTGATGCAGTCTTCAAAGCAAACAAATAAAATTAGTTTGTTAAATGATTTGCATGGCAGCATATTTATGTATGCACTGTAAAAAGACAGTATCACACCAACCTTAATACGTGCCTCTATCATTTTACATTAGACGTGGACTAAAAGGAACCAGTAATGGTGGCAAATAAGGCTAAAATATATAAATAAATACAGTCATTCTCAGTTTGATAAGGTTTGTGGGCAAGAAAGAAGTGGACAAGGGACAACCTGATTTTCTTAGTCAGAAGACAGCCTTGCTTTGTGGTACAAAATGGCAAGAGAAACTGACAGCCATAGAAAACAACCCCCACCACTTGTGCGCCAAGATAAAGCACAATGCTCTGCCCAGAAAGACCACCCTACACCCCCTAACAGATCAGTGGCTGCTGAAAGCCACTTCAACCACCAACCCACCTCACACTGGCCTACTGTACCAACTAACCTCCCATTTTACTGAATCTATTACACGTTCATTACAAAACTGATATGATATGGCCTTTGTTGGATCATAATGTTGCGATCTACTTTTAAATGCATCTTTTTAAGCATTTGCAGATGTTACACTAAACTGCGCCTATTACCATAGTGATCTGCGGTCAGGGATTTCGCGGGAAGCCGAGGGGGAGCGGAAGTTCAGGGAGGGCATTCTCGCATTCCATCAACTGTACTTCCGCTCCAAACTTTCTGTTGCAATGTATTGCCCCACTGTTGGAAATTCATTTAGAGGTGGTGTCTTTAATTTTAGGCACTATATAACATTCTATACACATTTTATTATAATCTTTTCTCATTGCGTTTATGCCTCAGTTATATAAATCGTGCTACTGAATGGGACTGCCTACTGCTGTATAAAATGCACGAGCATTAGTCAATGAATAAAGGAGTGCAACTATAACCACCACACAAGACCCATCACACAAAACCTAAAACAATTTTACGACACAATACATTTCCCAATATGTGAAACAAAATTATGATCCTTTGTACACTGTTGTGATCATTTAGTTAACACATATCAGATATACGGCTAAATAAAAAACTTTTGTGTGAAGATCACCGATAGCAGAACTATATGTGGGCATTAGGTGGTGGTGTCCTCCATTGCTAAAAGCTTGAGGGTTTCTGACGGCCTTGGCGCCAAACTCGAGCCGCCTTACAAGACGAACACATTACAGTGAGACTACCTTCACTACATTCACGTCCACTCCTGTAATAACCTACGTATTAAACTCCGTAATCGCTAACTTAAATACATTATAACGGGACTGCCGTTAACTATACTGTCCCAGTTTTCAGACATGGACGCTGAAATCCTGGTCATAAAGGATCTGTAGGAAGCAGCAGGCCTGGATAGCTGGCACACTGGGTTCTGTGTGAAGACACGGGCAGTATTGTTCGCGTTGTACCCTTACCTCACATCCAGAAATCCAGCGATCGCACAACGCGAAACACTTCGCAAAGACGCCCTTAGGTCCGCGGTGTACAGATGCGGAAAATACGCGTTTTCTTATTTTTATTTTCTCTCCCACTGTCAATATCCTAAGAGCAGCATACAGTCCTTTCTACACGACACAACAGCGCTATTGTACTGGTCGACCGCTGGGTCCTAGACTCCGCCTAATTCGAGGCCCCACCGACTGAGATTGCCATGGCCAAGTAGACTATTTAGCATTTTTCTTTTTTTAGGGAAAGTTAAATGTCCCCTAGAAGCTATGTTGAAGGATTCATCAAATGTACTTCATAGGGTTGTGCATTACAAACATAATGCAAAATAATATTTGTGGAGTATGAACTAAATGTGCCCTTGATAGACACAGACAGACAGACTTAAAAGTAATCAATCACATCAAAAGACAGACATTTCAACGAAAATGAATCTATTAACAAATCACAGCTTATTTTCATTTCTACAAAACTGTCTCATACAAATCAGTACATTGTGATTGTCAAATGTACAAATATTTTTTTGAATCACAGGGCAGTGATCTAAAACATTTCTACAAAAATAGAGTAATGTGAAAGAAACTGAAAGTTATTTTAGTAATACATTCAATTAAAATTCATAAATGTTTAGACTTTTCTCACATTCAGAACAGTGTTACCTCAAACTCAAATGGAGGACAAAAAATACAAAAAACAAAATAAAAATTTGATTTTTCAAAAATCATGCAAATCTAACAAATTATGACATACATAAATGTCACCTAATCTAACACATATAAATCTGATTCAGCACAATTAATGTTTTCCTGCATGTGACATATTTTAACAGTTACAAATTTCTACAGCTATCCAGTATACACATCTTAATCAACTATACAAATATGTAATGAAAACATGAATAAAAAATCTGAATAAAACACTATGTCCAGCTATACACATGTAAAAACAAAATAAATATCTATATAATCAAATGATTTTCTAAATCTAATCTAAGAAAAATTGTCCACAGCCAATGTTTGATTAGACTCTAAACTTCCAGTTTTGTTCTTAGTTTGTTCTCTATCTAAAGGCACTTGCCTTCCTGATTGATTCAAAAGATCTGACTGGCTACATGCCAACATTGGGACATTAAGGAATAAAGTATAATTCTCAGGTCATACAAAAAATACTAAATGTATGGAAGAGTAAATATTCATTAGAAAACCATTAAAAGACCTGTGACTTGGCATCGATGTTACGCCATTACTAAAATGAATTAATTCCAATTCACATTAACACCGAAATTACAAAATACACACAAACATAAAAGACGACTCCCTGTGTCAGCTTCACAGTCCCATCTGCATATCGGCGAAGTTGAAAAAGTTGTCAACATCACGCGAGGAAGTATTTTTGCTCTCAGAAACAAACAACTGCAGGAAAAGAAGCAGAACAAAGAAGTGTCAGGTGATTAGAACACATCCTCAATAAATTGACCTTTGATATAAAAACTTCCTGTTTTGTTTACCTTAGTCCCATTAAACACTTCATCGGCAATGGCTCGGCTTGCTTCCACCACACCATCTCCATTTAGCTCAAGCGCTACTACTGGACCTAAAGAAATGAACCAGAACTCACAGATTTATGTTTTCAAATAGAATTTCATTTTAACTTTCATTTCTGACAGTTATAACAAAATGCATGATGATACCTTTGGTGATCCATTCAGTAAGGCTTTCAGCGTTATTTTGGAACACTCTCTTCACATCTTCAGGGCGCATGGAAACCTCTTTGGTCTGAATGAGGACAAAACCTTTGGTGGTTGCCTGCATCAAAATGGCAGATTATAAGATTAAAAGATTTTAACTTCTTTCACCATCCTTTTTGTTACAAATATTAGTTTTATGTATTTATGGATCACCGACAAGGAGAGTATATTGTCACCTAAATAGCATTTGTTGATTGAAACAATTATACTGCACTTTTAAATCAAACAATGTGAATCATACATGGTTTAAAGCTTTCTATTGTTGTTGACTGTTGTTAGTAACTAAGTGCTCAGGGAAGTGGAAATGCCCACAACCAGACATACTTAAAATGCAATTAAAACCAACAAGCTGTCTATTTATAAATGTGGTACATAAGTAAAAAATCAATCATACACTGTTTTACGTTAAAAACGAAAAACAGTATATTATTTCCTTTTTTCTATTTATATACACAGAGTGACTCAAGGCAATTTAATTTCCCAATTGACTTGCTTTGATTTTTCTATTACACTGAGAATGACTGTGAAACTAATGTGGCAGAATTCTTAGGCATTTCTTTAGAAATGTCATCACAAACTGCTGACTTACTAAGAAGTTTCTGCTTGAAAATTTCAGGATTAAAACAAATAAAATTCAACAATTAACAAACAGGCTGCAGAAAACCACCCATTTTTGATAACCCTAACATTTCACAGTTCTAGAATGAAATAACTCTAGAATAACTGTCAAACTAGTTCTAACCTCATCAATAAGTTTGCGGGCGTTAGCAGTGGTGTAGTCTCCAGCAAAGAACACAAACAAGCAGGACTCTTCACTGTCCTTCCGCTGCCCTCCTTTGGTTAGGGGAACTATGCTCCGGCTTCTTTCAGCAGAGATTCTTACAGACTTGAACTCTGATTCTGAATCTGGTAGAGGCACATGGTCCAGGACAGCAACATCCTCAGATAGGAGACTCCAATTGGTCTCTCCAGAGACTGGCGTGAAGTCATGAATATTACTCCAGTTGTTGTTGAAAATGCTAAGGCCTGCGTCTTTAAAGTGGAAAGCCAGCTCCGGGTAGTAGTACTGGTAACAGGCAAACTTCATGCCTGTAGAAGACTCAATAATGGGCTGTGTGGCGCAGCACAGAAAAACGTCCATTTTCTTGCAGTCTCTGGTGCGAAACTGCTGGCATGCCACCACGCATTTGATTTCTTTGCAGTCTCTGAAGAACACGCTGCCTTTGACTGGCCCTAACATAATGCGGCAGTTTATGCAGTCGTCAATGGTTATGGTTGCTGAATGGTCAAATACGTAGATGTTACAGTTCTCACAGTCCTGGATGACAAACTGCTGGCCATTGAGTGTGCCTGGCAACCGGCCCACGGTTTCATTCTTGAGGCCCGTCAGCATGAAGTCTTTGGGATCAACCTGTAATAACATGTCATTGTTACAGAAATGTTATTAAATGAAGAACTTATAAAATTGTTAAACTGTTACCAGCTATTTTTGGGCTTCTATTCACGGCTTCTATGGGCTTCTATTCACGGCTTTCTCGGCTTCTATTCACACTTGTGCAACAGGATGTCCTTCAGAGGGCGTGTTTATTAGTCAAGTAAAATTGTATTGTTTTAAAATGAAATGTGACAAATATAAAAAACTACTTATTTGTAAAAAAAACATCTGAACAAAAGGCATTCATCCACTTTAACCTATTTACTAGTCATAGAATAAAAATGTGCTTTTAAAGAAGGCTTAAAATGGCTGACTGCATATTAAAAGGAAGACTATTTGACAGGTCCTAAATTATCATGGAAAAGTCATAGTCACCTACAATGACAACAAGGAACCGTCAAACAAAAGTTGATCAGCAGACCTGAGCGCTTTAGTTGGAGAATAAGGGTGTGAAAGTTCACAATGTTTACAAATTATTACTGAATATGTTCATGAGGTGCCCAAACTCAGTTCTGAAAGACCTGTGTCCTTCAGAGTTTAGCTCCATTTCATCTCAACACACCTGTCTGAAAGCCAGTCTTGTAAGACCTTGATTAGCTGGTTAAGGTGTGTTTGATTGGGGTTGGAACAGAACTATGCAGGAAAGTGGCCTTAATGCAGCTGTTTTGTACACGCCTATAGTTTGTGTCCAAAAAACTACAAACCCAAAACATCTTTATAACCTAAAAATCTTCATAACCAACACCCTGGCATTGTGCCATTGTGTCATATTTGCAATAGCAACTTGAACTTTTCTTCAGAAAATGACAACATCTAGTTTTTATTTTCACCCAGTGTGACTCAGAGTCCACAAATGGAAGGAACAGTTCTCACCCAGTTTCTCTGCACTTGACAGGTTGTCACTACCAGTCAGCAGTCAAATGAGATATTTGGGATAATAACCCTGATGTTTACCACCACCAGTTCAGTGTTGGCAGCTGCCACCATACAAGACTAAACAAGAGTCTAATCCATCAGATCAAGAACTGTCCTTGACAGGCAAGATATTTGAAAAGATAACTTTCATGAAACACTGTGCTTGTCCCATGTATTCACTACCTTTCCATTTGCAATTCAAAGCCTTCATCAGGCTAACATTACAACATGATACATCCATACTTCAGGAGGCGTGAAAGCATTACTAATAGTATTGCGGTCGGAGGGGCAGACAGACACTCCCTCACTCCCTTCCTCTAATACACTGTCATACATGTTGATGGCGACACATTTATTTGCTAATCTGTTAACACAGCGTTATCTGGACAAGGGCCAAGCAACAAGTTACGTGCACTGACTTTAAGCCGATAAGCTGTCTGTAATTGACCACAGCATTTGAAAAGCCATAACCAACGAGATCGTTGGCTATTCGAAAGCAACGCTGGCTGACAGTAATAAACACTCAATAGTGGCCGAACCCTTCGCTAGCGCGATCGCGCATGAGGTGTGATTTCAGATAACGCCTATATCACTGCGAACCGTGAAAATTTGCATCTGGTAAACGTCAGTTTCATTTCAATCCGCATTATCGTATCCTAGCTATGCGTGCATATAAAAGACGTCGCCCAGGATAGGATTGCGTCTTGTAATGTAGTACCTTTTCTCGTTTGTCCCAGCTGTATTGCTTTGGAGCCTCTTGGTTGCTGTTGCTGCCGAGCGCAGTGTTGTTAGTTTCGGGGAGGTCATTACCCGCAGCGCTCTCGTCCCCAGCGGGGAAAGCACAGTCCTTTTTAGGAGATTTTCTCCTCGACTTTTTGGAAAAGAAGCACCCCATTTATGAGGACCGATCGGTCTCTAAAGCCCGTGCAAATATTCGGCGATATGTCAATGCGCCCCTCCTATCGTAAACGCCACACGTTTCTGAAATGTTCTCCGTCAGTAAAGGCAAGAGCTCCTTTCCACCCTCCCCAGAAACTACTCAAGTACACGCAACCTGTGAGCTTCCCGTTTCCTTGACCCGTGAGGCAGCCAATCAGTACAGCTGTCTGCGTTACCTGGTAACAGCGAATCAAACCCAAGCCACATCTATGAAGTCATTGGGGGTGGGGTTGCTACTAATATCTATTATTTCTGTCTATTTTATGCAAATCAAACATTTATGGAAACTGAATTGCTTTGTCTGACTTAATGCTAACAAGACGACAACATCCATATTCTGGGATCGTGTAATAAATTTGGGTGACCAACAGGTTTTCATTAAATTTAAATAATTATTTACTGCTAATTCTCAAATCCCGTTTAAATTTGTCACGTTACAAAAGTTTAAAATGACAAAACACAACAGGGTTGGGTAAATTATAACAAACAAGCATAATTATGTTATTAATAGACTGAATGTATAAACTCATCTGTGTGATTTTTCATCTGATAAGTAACCACAAAGAATTTGTTTTGATAATGTTGTAGAAAAGTGTAACCTAGCATGATTTTTGACATGTTCTTGCAATTATTTGAGGGATATAATCATTATTCTACTATAAAGTTCATTTACAAAGTGTAGTGTTCATAACAAACCCTTAAGTGTGGAAAATATGAGTTAGCATTTTTCATATTGTAAAGGAAGTGTGATACCATGCAGAAGAGCAAAAAGGACATCTTAAATTCCTGTTTGCCTCCATTAATGTGACAGCTAGACCTTTGAGGCAGTAAATCACAGCTTTACAGGCTTCAAAACAACCTTAACACTGATTTAGAAAAAGGGGCACAGTAATGATTTTAAAATCACCCCAAAATAAAAGTTGTATGCAAAGACTGAATTAGATATCACAGCGATAAAAAAGAGAAAGGTTAAGCTGTGTTAGTCTGTTACTCATATTAAAGCCATTGTATGACCTCAGAATACAAACTTACAAATAGCATGTAACGTTATTACTGTCCTTTATTTTATAGTGTCTCTGTCTAGTTTCATCCATTCTGGAGCTTGTCTTGGATCTTTTGTTGACCTTTTGTGAAATATCTTAATATCTATCAATATATTAATATTTATTAATATCTAAAATATCAATTTAAGTTCAGTTAGTAACCTCAAAAACCTTCTGCACTGAAACTTATGAATACACTGTAGAACAGAAATGATTTTCTATCCACGTTTTGTTTTCCCCATGTTTCTGCTGAGTCGTGTATCAGTGTGTCTGTGTCTTTAAGAGCTCGGGCTGCTCTGATGCCTCGTTTTTCTCTCTGACTACCTGACGCAGCTGAAGCAGTGAGTGAGGAAACCCGCCAACAGCAGCATCCTGCACCATGGAGGCGACCGCGGTACCAAAGCCATGGACAGCATATATATTAGGACACAGCTCTCTGTTTCCATTTCTAATGTTCATTATAAGCCAATCCTGTCGGATAAGAGCAGATGACGGCGGCATGGAGGAACTTGCGACGGAGAAAGAGGCTGAGGAAAGTCACAGGCAGGACAGCGTGAATTTACTTACATTTATTTTGCTTTTGACTCTCACTATCCTCACGATATGGCTCTTCAAACACAGAAGAGTCCGTTTCCTGCACGAAACCGGGCTGGCGATGATATACGGTGAGAAATTATTATTTTAAAGGCACCAGTGGGCACCGGTTGTGTCCTAAAACCTACCGAGACCGAATTTCGGCACCACAGGCGCGTTCATCCAAACGGCCTCGTTTTAGCATATTTTTGGCGCAGTTGCTGCCTAGGTAGGCAGCTTGCTACAATTTGAGACACGGCCATCATGTTAACCGCTTAGCTAAGCCTTATATGAATGAGCCCGTGTAGCTTGCTTGCTAGCTAATGTAATACCAATGCTAATGCAAACATCATACCATTTTATGACAGTTTTCATATTCAATGACAGTCATGACACTGTTCTCAGAAGTGACTGTTTAGATGGATGTGGACTAGATTTTTCTGGAATGTACCATGATGATATCTGACAGAAATGGGATGCAACGCACCGCTTTGATATTACATAACGTCTTAGATATGTAGGAAATATCCCTTGAATTTTCCATAATGCCTTTAAATAGTGACACCTTTTGTATTTGACGTAGGTCAGTACAGAGAAGCACGACTATGATTTTGTACGTGTGCATGACATGTACTGGTACGTCTAGTGTAAAGCTCATAAATGCATTGTGATTTTTGGTGTAATTTCTATAAATGTTAAATATTTTAAAATGCTAGAAAATGTGAGTACATTGATTTGTCAATAAGTTAAGTTGATTTACTGGGTTATTGACTGGTTGGTATTGTATTGTTGCTGTTGACTTATGCAGCACTTAACTGGTTGGATTTGTCTGTCTGATTTAGTTAAACCTTCCTTTATGCCAAGGCTATTTAAACAGTGTTTTGACTATGCAATGCTGCAAAGTATATAAGGTAGTGAACGATATTACTGTAGCTATATAAGCCAGATGTCCCTATTCTTGAGTAAACTCAAATCAGACCTCTCATAGCGTAGTAGATGTATGCCACTCTTACATCATTCATTTATATAAGCAAAGACTTTATATAAGCAAGCAATTTTTAGATTCACACAAAAGTCTTTCTTATTCTGTATAGTTTCACATCAAATGTCAAGCCAAACCCAAATTTTGAAAGAAAACCTTTGTATTAATTAATGGATTCTGTATAACAGTTTTTCTTGAGGCCTTGTTTGTTTTCATGTTCATCCTCATACTGAGGATGTCATATGTCACTGGATAACAGTTACGATATTCATGCATGCTTTGCTTATTTATTTCTAAAGAACTACATTTAACCTGTTGGCTTTTGCTATATAACAAAAACACTAGAAACTTAACGGTCCACAGGAAATTTTGGGGGACTTCCTGTTTATTAGCAGCAAGGTTGCTGTGGAACTCACCATGTTTTTTTGCTAAATGCATGCAGTGTATCACCAGTAGTACTGTTTAACGACACTAAAGCAACCCTACCCAGTTGTAGGCCACCCTAATAAATAATAATACACTATATGCTCATGCAACTTACTTTATGTATGAAGTTTATGCAAAAACCATTCAAACGTAATGTAACAAGATTTTAAGTAACGCTTAAACAACCGTGTCTCTAAACCTGTTAATTTTGATTTTTCATTAAAATAATTTTTTTTTTTTAAACTTTAATTACATTTTAAAAACTTAAAATGTAGTGTTTTATGTGGTTAAAGAACATTCTGTTCTCACTGATTTCAGTGGGAGTAGGGAAATTTAAAATAACTAAATGCAATGATGCAAAACTTGCTTGTTGTCATGTAACCAAAATATTTTGAATTTTGCTGCAATAAATTCTTCGTCCTTTGACCAAAAACCATTTTCAAATGGGCGGGGCTAGTCACGCTAAAGAAATTCAATTTGGTTTTACTTCCCGATTTCATACCGGCTGGGCTTTTCCACCCGCTTTTAAATGAATCTGGCTTGCTTTCCTATCCATCAAATGTCAGCGCTTTCTCCAGTGTGTAATTAGCTTTGATAGTATGTGCTTCTGTTCAGTAAATCAGCCTCATTCTGTTCCTCACCATTAATTAATCTTTTGCCTGTCATGTCAACATGTCTTTTTAAGATTCATATTACAAAACTGTATTAAGCATTTTCTCATTTCAGTTCAGACATTTTCTGTTGTATTGTTTAGCTACTGCATTGAATCTGTTATTAGGGTAATCTGTGGTAATCATTGAATCATTATGGTAACATTTATATTTTTCATTTAGAATCAAGGTTTACATACTTTGGCTCTCACAGCCGAGACACCTGTTCACAGACTGGACAGATGGATGTTACAGTTGTGTGAACTGAAGTGTGTTCGCTTTTCCTACTGTATATCGGAAGGGGCTATCAGGGGCTTTCTGTTCCACCACATTTGTGTCTGGAAAGCACCAGACACTCCCAGTAAAGTGTAATTTCGGCCGTACTGCTGTTTACAGTAACAGAACATTGGAAGGAAAACGCTAAGCTGCATTAGCCGGATAGAAAATGTCTAAGTCCACTCATTGTCTTTTCCTGCTTCTAAATGTAATGCTAACCCAATTACTAAAGCCCCGCACATGCTAGTTTAAGCCTTGGCGCGCACAGCATGTAAAACACAGGAGCTCAGGGCCTTTCTGTCCTTGTAAAATTCATTCTTCCGTGTTTTGAGTCTACACACTGATGCCCACAGCAGCTCTGGGAGTTATCTGTTGGTACATGCGCTGATACACACTGCACTCCCCAACCATGTGTGTTCACACCTTTGCCCTTTAATTTGGTTTCACTGCAGACATTATTCTTGCTGTTGCTGAAATATGAGATGCTTTGCTGAAGAAAACATGGTTAATACAACATGCTGGCGTATTTTCAGTTTCTTGTCCTTCATACTATTCTGTGTAATGTTCCACTATTATCCTTACTATAATTAGTTTTACGCTTGCATCCGGGCGTTCCTGGTGCCCCACACATTATGCAAAGCTCCTGGCATTGGGTTGTGAATGTATTTACATACAGAGTATATTTTCATATATTGACATGGTAATTAGTGAGTTTGTTGCTATCAAAATATTGTTCTGTTTGCTTGAGAATCCTGACCAAAATCAACTTCTCAAACAATGAGTTGGGGACGGGACTATCTTGTCTGCCGACCAATTGCAAATGAGTGGAGTGATTGGAAAACGTGTTGGACAGCAGTCATTATTTTTGCAATCTTGATGTGCAGAACTGATTATTTTTAAAATATTTTGTAAAAATTCACTAATTTAATTATGTAATACTTTCAGGTCCATTTAAAACACCTCTAAAATTATTTTACAAAGTTTGACAGATATCCTTTCCACAATAAGACCACTAGTATTTATATAGTGGGTCTGTGTTGTGACACTGTGTGTCTTGCCTGCTTTTGAAATGATGATGTGTGATATGATGTTTTTTTTTCTCTGTTAGTCCATATCATATGTGTTCTTCCCCTGGCAATATATTGGTATGGAAATACAGATTTTACAAAACAGACCGAAAGCTGTTATAATGCAGAACTAAACCGTTTAGACTGGCAATTGAAACTTCTATTAGTAAAAGTTCACTTGTAAAAGTTGTTACAAATTCCTTCCATCCTTATCTTCCAGTGTTTGGTGTACGTAACCCAGTATTATTGGTTAAACCACAAGTTCAATTGGTAAAATGTGCAATGTGCCACAATGTTTACGGTCTTGAGTGAAATCTACAAATGCTTTATTAGTTGTCTCATAAATAAAACTAATTCATTATTGTAATTAAAAACAATTATAGTTTCCTTAAAAATGTGTGTGGCAATCAATTTCTCTCACTTAACCATCTCAAAAGTGAATTTTGTAACTGTAATCCATTTTTTAGAACATTTATGTGAGTGCTTTATCTGTTGTCTCTCTGTCTGTGGGCAGGTCTGTTGGTGGGTGTTATTTTGCGGTACGGCATCCCCTCCACCAGCTACCATAATAAAACTCCTCCAAGCTGCTCCCTCAAGGAGGGCCCTGTCAGCACGCTGCTTCTCAACGTTAGCGGAAAGTTCTTTGAATACACGCTCAAGGGAGAGATCAACTCCAGAGAGATCCACAATGTGGAGCAGAACGACATGCTACGCAAGGTACAACAAACACACACACGTACAAACTGTGACCGGCAGTACAAGTACTTCAGAAATTGACAGTTTATCTCTTCATGAGAAATGGACAAAAATAATTGATGACTCAACTTGTCCTCAGGGGCGTGTACAAGAATTCATCCATTTAAAATTCTCTGTAGAATAAGATATTATAAGATAATTTAAGATAATATTATAAATCTAAACCAGCATCAGCCTAATGTTACATTATATACAGATAATATCAAAATATTTTACAAAACAAAATTTTCAGTTAAAGAGGTTAAAGATTATAAAATACAATTATAAAACATTTAGATCTAAACAATGTTTGCAATTTGTATTTGTGATGTTTTTACTGTGTTCAAACTAAATGTGACAAATGATATGAAACCCAGATGAATGGAATTCATTTTAAAATCCCCACCTGTGAAACGTTTGCTTGCAGTTGACCTTTGACCCTGAGGTGTTCTTCAACATTCTGCTACCTCCCATCATATTTCATGCTGGATACAGCCTCAAAAAGGTACGAGTGACATTCTGTCTGTTTGATCATCTTTCAGTGTCCGATTCAGTAGAGCGTTCATCTCTAAAGCCTCTTATCTTTATCTGTATACATTATGAAACTGGGAGATGTAATCTAGTCTAAGGCAACCTGACATCTATTTTTCTCACTGTTGTGCGTCAGTAGATGTTTAACCACAGGACAGAAGTGTGATTCAGACCTGATGCTTGTGATTAAGAGTGACTGGCAGCTTTTGATGTGTCACTGTTGCTGTGAATAACATTGTGCTTATTTTAACAAGCAGTCAGACTTTGACCTTTCTGTAGGCAGGTTTGTTGTAGTGTTTTGCATTATTGCTCCTGATGACCTCTTAATCAATGGCTTACAGTCTTACCACTTTATTTATGGAACTATTAGTCTTTGGCAGGAAACAGTTTTGGCATAAAGACATACACAAGCAGTGTTAACCAAAGCGTTACTATTATCTGATGTGTTTTGTTAAACTTTCCTTTTACTTCCTTAACATTGTTGAATGTTTTTAAAATGTTTTTCTTTTTAAAAGAAAAGGAAATTAAGTGCAATTAAATTCTACAAATTAAATTTCATTTTCAATCATTTTTACTTTTTTTTTTTTTACAGACACACTTCTAACGTTGCATTGGCTTATGTAAATAACAGTACACTCCACTGAAAGCTCTGTACATCTTTTCCTTGCAGCTTTATGCACGTTTATGTCAATTTACATAATATTTTATTGTAAATGCACAACTTAAAGACATCCCTACAGTCCTGTACCCTCTACCATATAGACTCCATTATTTGTCTGACTGCACATACAATATCTGCTCATGTATTTCTCTCATTAGTATCAGTGCAGCATGTATCGGGAGAAGATCATGTTTATCTGGATTCCAGAGATTATGTGAAGTTTTACATAGTGCTGAGTGAGCAGGGAGGCCCTGAGGAAGTGAGAGGAACGGGTTTCTGCCAGCTGTCTGACACAAAAACACACACAAGGGCACATTGTTTCCTTTTTGGTAACACATTTGTCTTATTTAAGACTTACAGAATAGAGAAAAACTGTACAACGTTAAGCATATGTGAGTTTTGCTGTTAGTTTAGGGGGTCCGAATGAATTAGTGGTTTTCTTTATGTGTGGGAAAGATCTGAGATAAGTGTGTGTGTGTGTATGGCGTTGTGTATGTTGGCGTTAAAGATAATTGCTGTTTTAAGGTGTGGTTCTTTTGAGTCTGGGATCTGCATTAATACCATGAGAACTATTTACTATTGGACAAATGGAGGAGAAGATCCATATTTCACAGTCTTATTTCAGTATTTGTTGTGTGGAATGCAATTCTATTTTACCTCACACATGGAGCGCAATTTGTATCTGTTTGCCCTACATGCATCGCAAGAAATGCATGGAATGTGAGGTGCTGTCAACTGGCAGTTTATTATGCCTTTTCTAATGCAGGCAATTGCAAAAATGGAAACTATATGTCAACAGTTCACTTTTGCAAGTCGGACCAGATTGCTGTTGTCACCTGTAACGAAGTTCAAATGCGCCATACCCAGTTTCAGTAATTCAGTAATTCACTGATGTGCAGCTAAGATCGGGAAGCAATTTCACACCAGCTAAACGGGCCAATAGGTTTGGTTTATAAGTGCCACTGGTATTTTAAAGTAGTAGTATAAATGCTTTGATTGAGCTCTTAACTGTCTGCAGTGGAGTTTTCAATTCCAATTGACCACGGTTGCAATTAAAGTGGTTTCAGTTCCCCTCTATTCACTGCACGTCACCAACATTAGTAGGAGAAGCAGTGTAGGAGTGTACATTAAATTCTGCTTAAAAGAAACGAAGGAGAGTTCGAAACATCAGATGATGATGTAGTTGCTGAGCTTTTGAGCAACATAGTGACTCAGTGTCCTGAGACTGATACTCGCACAGGAAAATCTATGTGCCTTGATCTATAAACAAACTCAAGATAGACTGTAAAAATCACTATTTGTCTGATAAAGTCTCAGCTCTGCTAACATTTTAAATTAAGCTGGAGAAAGGCGTTTCTGTTGTGTAGTGCTACAATTCTGAATTGTGTCTGTGTTTCAGTAATATGAGTCTGTGATCTGTGCTGACTGGTTTAGTATTATGTAGTTTTTTTGACTGATGTGACTATGTTAGGTAGTCACATGTTCTTTCCATGTCCCTCCAGAGACATTTCTTCAGAAACCTGGGATCCATCATAACTTATGCTTTCCTGGGCACTGCCATTTCCTGTTTTGTCATTGGGTAAGTTCTTGAGTGATTCAACGTATTTCTGTTCACTGAAGAGTTTATACACAGCTGCAAAATCCATCAAACGTACATTTTATACAATGAAATAGTACAAGTTGGATGGTCAAAGAGGATCAGTTGACATAACATGTTGTACATTATCTGAAATTATATAACATCTTAACAGCAATTCTATGTTACAAAGTCTGAAAGTTATTTGTCAAGCACAAGCAATGACATCATTTGAAACCAGGTTCAGACATGCGTTGGAATTCATGGCAGCATTATATGTTTCTCCTCATTTGCTGTCAGTGCAGTGTGATGCTAAAGACAGTGATAAGGTTTCTCATTATTAAAAGCACTCATTTACACTATCTGTTAAAAGACTGGGCGCTGCTCATTCTAATTAAGACTATTTTCCATTCTATAAATAATAGCCATCAAAACTATGATCATTTGACAGTCTGAGTAAATAGTGCAACACAAAAGAGAATTTAAAAACTGAGATTTAATCTAATGTGATAATTGAGGTAGAAATGGTTGAATGCATTGCATTGTGGGATTGCAATATTGATTTGCAGTGGGCTCTGTAAAGTGCCCATTGTGACGCTTATAATGTTATGTATGGTTATATGATGGTCCGAACATAGCCTGGGTTTTTATAACAGGAACTGAAACCTACTTTTGGTTTTGTGTTTCAGAAACCTCATGTATGGTGTTGTGAAACTAATGCAAGTTATGGGTCAACTCACCGACAAGTTCTACTACACAGACTGCCTGTTCTTTGGTGCCATCATATCTGCCACAGATCCAGGTACATCATCTTCATTTGTGTCTCTAACATGAGCCTGTGTTTTGTTAAATTATATTTTCCAGTGGAAATGCAGGAGCTGCAACTTAAACATGTCATGTCAGTAATGCTCCAGAAAAGATTTTGGGTACATTAATATTTAAGATGCTAATACATTACTTGTTGTGTGTGTTTGTGTGTGACTGTTTGTGTCTGTGTTTTGTGTGTGCATGTCTGTGTGTTTGGTGTGTCTGTCTGTGTGTGTGTGTTTTGTGTGTGTGTCTGTGTGTTTGGTGTATCTGTGTTTTGTGTGTGCATGTCTGTGTGTTTGGTGTGTCTGTCTGTGTGTGTGTGTGTGTGTGTGTGGTTATAGTCACTGTGCTTGCAATCTTTAACGAACTTCATGCTGATGGTGATCTCTACGCACTCCTGTTTGGAGAGAGTGTCATGAACGATGCGGTTGCCATCGTTCTCTCATCGTAAGTCTATTTTCACATCAATTTCTTGTTTCCTTTCAGTTAGTAAAAAACAGTCAGTGTAAAATTATGTGTTTTTCTGCAGCAGTTGGGGGTGATTTCCCAGGCTGCCAGCAGTGTGTGTGCAAGTGTGTTTGTATTCACTACTTGTGGGGGCTTGTGAGGACATTCTTAACAAGCTTATAAATCATACAGAGGGATCTTTTCTAAAAATCTTAAATAGCAGAAAGATTTAGGTTTAAGGGTAAGATTAATGTATTTGTGTGTGTGTGTGCAGGAAATTGCTCACTTTAGTTCTAAATAAGAGGAAATGATGACTGCAGCATTTTGTGAAAAGGTCCCCTATAATGGTACTCTGACTCCCCCTTTTGGACAGAATGACCAAATGCTTTCTGTTTTTGATTGTTATTTCCACACCCATGATAAATACAGGTCTCTGAAGTCAAAATATCACAGCACCATCACAGCTTAGAGTAACAGTCCTTTAAAACAATGACAGCATCAGTGTGATTTGAATGAAGGATCTGAATGTCTCAAAGCAATTATAAATGTAATCTGTATGGTTTTTCACATAATTGCATTTACATACATTTATACTAATAATTATGTAATTAATGTTTGAATTTTTATATTTTTTATTTACATTTACTTAAAATGGCAGGTTAAAAATAGATGTTACAGAATACTTTATACATGCATCACAGTTATCGTGATCGATTAAACTGTTTGTGTTTAACTGTAGGTCTATTGTGGCGTATCAGCCGTCAGGAGCAAACACACACACATTTGATGCCTCAGCCTTCTTCAAGTCAGTGGGAATCTTTCTGGGTATCTTCAGTGGATCCTTCGCTATGGGAGCCGTTACTGGAGTCGTTACTGCCCTCATATCCCATCTCAACATATTGACAAATTACACCATATCTGTGCTGGCAAAATGAGTCCCAATGAGCGAGTTTCCGAGTTCTTGTTCATTTTTACATTTTACATTGAACATATTTCCATAAACAATGTATGATTTGTTGGGATTGGACAATAAATGGATAAGCTACAAATGTTTAAAACATTTGTAGTGTTTTAGGAAACAGCAATTTTTCATGGCATTTAAACTCACACAAAATGTACAAATGTTAAAGGATTCCTCACACAAAATGTACAAATAAAACATAATTGCAGATGTTTAACTGCAGTTTGAACCATTGCGATCATTAGGCAAATTCTTAAGGAACTAATTTTTGTGAAAACCTCAAATTAGCCTGTAGCTCATAATTAGCCGATGCGTGTTACTCATTTTGCCAGAATGGTCACATATCTTTTATTCAGTTTATGTAAATGAGGTTTAATGGTTTGTATGTAATGAGCTAAATTAGTAACACAGTTCCATTATCCTTTAAAGAGTCTGTGTTCTCCTTCATATATATATATATTTATATTGATATACCAGTTTAGCTGTTTGATTGACTGGGTGTTTAGATATGTGATGTTAGTTCTTAACTTTACCCACGTGACAAAATTCACCAAGCTGCACTGTTTTCCTCTGCTGGAGACGGCTCTGTTCTTCCTCATGTCCTGGAGTACTTTTCTGCTGGCTGAAGCTTGTGGATTCACAGGTGGGTGTTTTTGTTGTGGAAATAAAATAGTCATTGTGTTCTTTTATTTTTCCCCAGGACATCAGACAATCTCATATTTGGGAACAAGCTGTTTTAGCAGCTGTGTTTCAGTTTGAAACAGGGGAGGAAGTTCAGAGTTCTGAAAGTTAAAGTGTTTTTAAGTTCTGTTTTTACAACACAACCTTTAAAATGTACATTTAAAGTAGATGCTACAATAAAACAACCATGTTCTAATGGAATCATTAAAACTTATTGAAACACATCAACACTATCAGCACAAAGATGCTGTATGTTTGTGGTCACGTACTATATGTATACATTGAGCTTAATTGCTTTTAATTTAGAACTAATTCTGATTCTGCTACAATTTACGGGGCACCTCCATCACACCAATGATTTATGATGCATTTGCATATATATTGCTGATTGCTTTATCATTTCAGGTGTTGTGGCTGTGCTGTTTTGTGGAATCACACAGGCTCACTATACGTACAACAATCTCTCAGAGGAATCAACAAAACGCACCAAACAGGTACAAGATTTTCCCACTGCTGATTGTGAGTGAATGTAGAGAACGGTATATTGTGGATTAACATTCAATTGATTTATGCTCGTACAGTTGCTGGTATAAATCCAAAGGACTTTGGATTAAACCAGAGAGGGTCGGGGAGCTGTAAACATAAAGGTTTTTAGTTAACCCTCCTGTTACCCTTAATTTACCCTCAATATAAAGACCCCAGCAATTTAAACCTCCAGAATATGGTTTTTACACAAGTTTGTGTGTCAAGTACTGTGTTTATTTGTTTACTACCTAAAGAGCCATTAAATAACAAGCCAAAAAATGATGCCAACCAAAAATTTAGAGACATTAAATATTGAATTGGGTCAATTTGACCCCAAAAATAATAGGAGGGTTAAAAAATGAAGCAATAATGGATGGAAAGAAGAGGCAAGGACATCTACTTCAAAAGACGCTTTGATGCAGAGACTCACCAGTGGAGGGATAGTGTTAAATGAAATCCTAGCCCCCCGCGGTGTCGTCAGATCGGCGTCTTATGTGACGCAGAGCAGCAGGATGGGTGCAGTAATTATGACACCTCTGTGGTACCAGCTCTCTCTCTCCAGGGGTCGGACCCCCTATTATCAAAGCTCCTGTCTGTTTCTGAAGCGGGTGAGAAGTTATTGAGTCACAGGGATTGAAGTTATCGACCTCAGCTCTACATCAGTCACAAGTTTATTTAGCTGCTCTGTGGTAAAGGGCAGGGTGGAGAAGAGAGGTTGAAACTTTGAAAGTTCACTTTAAAAACCTGTCAGTTTGATCAATTGAAAATTAAGGGTGCAGAAAAAGTTGATTCTCAGATGCATTCATCTAATCTTCTCTTAAAAATTCTGTATCGATTCTGCATTCAGTTCAGATGGTGACTAAAATTCAACTTGATTTTTACACCCATGGTTTTTGCAATCTTGCAAGAATATTTTCGTCTGTAAACACTCAAATCAAACAAAATCAAACTCGACTGTAATTATGAATTTTTGAGACGGGTTTCTGAAGATTAGAGAACTGGTTAGAGAAAGAATGACAGTACATCAGAGCATCAACTTTCTCTCGCACTCTGTTGCCACCTGCAAGGCACGCATACTATTCACGAATCATGTGTTTCTTTGCCGTTGCAGTTGTTTGAGGTGCTGCACTTCCTGGCTGAAAACTTCATCTTCTCGTACATGGGACTGGCGCTCTTCACCTTTCAGAATCACGTCTTCAGTCCCATTTTCATAGTCGGGGCCTTTGTATCCTGTTTGAAATGAATATTTCAGATCCTGTCTTTCAAAGCAGCGGGCGCTAATATATATTAGATGAAGCTTTTGAAATGTAATTAGATCTCTTTGTATTAGGGAAATGGTGCTTGCTTCTGTTTACCACCGGCATGCACCTTTGAGAACGTACTAAGGGCAGATCAACAATCTTTCTGCTGAGGCAGCACTGCAGCATAATTCTCAGTTGAACAGCACATTACAGATGGTGTGCTTGGGGGGAAAAACATGCTAACCCAAGCACTTTAGAGGCTGAAGCCAACCTGCAAAAATCCAATGTCTTTTTATTACCTCCTTAATGTTTATATGGTTCTAAATCTGACAGCACCGTACAGTATGTGTTTTCCAAAGAAAAATATGTCACGTTGATTTGTATTTCTAAACTCGAATGTGCACAGTTAGCATGTTTTTGCTCTTTTGCATTTGTTTGATCTTCAGGGAACAGGGTAAACTTTAATTTTAAATCTTAAACTATGCCCTTAAAGGGATAGTTCACCCAAAAATGAAAGGTTTCAGTCATTAATTCACCCTCATGTTATTCCAAACTTATATCATGTTTTATTTTGAGGAATACAAAACGGTATTTTAAGTTGATGTTGCTAATCAGACAACAATGCCACTCATTGACTTTCATTGTATGGACACAAAACCAGTCATACATTTCTCAAAATATCTCCTTTTAAGTAGACGCCAAAAAGTCGCACAGGTCTGGAATGACAAGAGGGAGAGTAAATGATGAAAAAGTTTTCATTTTTAGGTCGGCTATCCCTTTAAGGCAGTGCAATACGTGCATGTCAAAATTTCCATTTTGTGTTGAGAATGTCCTTAACACATTCTGACTACCAGCTGGCCATTTTTATCGGCCGGGCCTTAAACATCTACCCCCTGTCCTTCCTGATTAATCTGGGCCGAAGACACAAAATCAGTGGAAACTTCCAGCACATGATGATGTTTGCAGGTAAGGTGGCCACACCTGGCTTACCTCCACTTCACAATGCCTGCATGAAGATCAAGATCAAATGTGAACAGAATAATGAAGTAGAAAGTGAATTTAGGAGTTTCTAAATGGAATTAGAATTGTAAGGTGTCCTTCAGTGTCAGACTGTCTGATGTGAGCTCTCGGTAGATTTCAGCAACCTACTGAACCTTATCGAGATCTAAATTAAGAGTGAAACCAGGCATCAAAATCAGAGCGCATCTAATAACAGCTCCTCATGTGGAGCAGGTCCCCTCAGATCACTCACGTCGCCCAGATTAAAGGGCAGCAAAGTGCAGTTATCATCAAAGACCCCACCCGACGTGATGCTCCTCTGTTGCATGTACCCGCTGTTTGTAGCAGCGCCGCCATTCTTGCTAAACTCTTTTGTGAGCGTGTGTGTTTGTTCTCTGTAGGGCTTCGAGGGGCCATGGCGTTCGCCTTGGCGATTCGTGACACCGCCACGTACGCGAGGCAGATGATGTTTACCACCACCCTGCTGATTGTGTTCTTCACAGTTTGGGTGTTTGGTGGAGGCACCACACCGATGCTGTCCTGGCTGCATATAAGGTCAGAGTTAAAAAACCTGCCTTGGGCTTCTTGTGTCCTTTGATAAATACTAAATACTATATGATCATTCTTTTGAAAAAAAGGATAGCTGAAGTGTTAAACTGAAATGTTCAAAAGGTCTTTTACATTTTGTACTATGTATTATGAATCATAACTTTTTTTTATTTAGCTTACTCAAGTGACTTGATTTTAATTTATGGCTGATGATAAAACACCTAAACTAATACATTTTGACCTTATTTAGGGACCAAAATATTATACAAACTTGACAGTGGATTTTTTTTAGTCCAGTAAGTTGCCGCCCATTTACATACATTTACATGTGGTTATTTGTTTTTATTCAAAGCTACTTACAAAAAAGCAATACTTGAGTAAATTAGACCATAGCAATGTGATAAGCAACACCCAGGACGGATGATGTTCCGATTAAAGCGATTATTTCGATCGATATTATGATTTTTTTTATGATACAAACATGCGCGTCAGACGTCAGTTACGCAGACTGTCCAGCAGGTGGCGGAAAAGCTCGCCATAAACATTGTATATTCCCAGACTTAATCTAGCAGATTTTATCGAATTAGGTCACACTTGATAGTCCTCGTAAGACCTCTCATGAGAAGTTTGGCACGAGATATTCTCACTATAACAATTCATAACGAAACAAATTTCATACTGCATTTACCGACGCGTTTCCGTTTTGCTTTCACAGCAGTTGTAGACACAGTGCAGATGGCAGAGGCGCTGGGGTTGTTTGTCAGACTGGCTCTCAGCAGGGGCTGGCCGGCTTGACCAGGGCCATTAATAAAAGCTGCTAGTTTATGAGAATAAAGAGGATTATTGAAGAATGATGCTGATGACAACTGCCACAGAATGAGATTCAGAAGCTCAAAAACTGCCAATGAGTTTCAGACCTGATCTGATGGTGTTACCTAAGACAAAAAACAGTACTCATTGAAATCAATAGTGTTTGTGTCTATTTTGGTCTTCTGTGCAAAGCAATTAGTTCAATACACCTTTAATTTATTTCAAACACCTAAATGGCTTTGTGTAATGGAGAGACAATGCACTTGTCTTATGTAGGCTGATTATCATTGAGAGCGGACAGGCTTAAGAATAGACTGCACTCACAATTGTAATTGTCTTGAGACTCCCACAGCTACAACACTCTTATTAGATGCTCTGTTGTTTGGCACAGAATACATTTACAAATAAGTTCACTGGAACTTACTTTCAAATAAATTTCCAATGAAAGCCACAGACCGTATCATGCAAAGAGCTTCAGGAAGTGTCATTCATGCAAAGTTTTGATATGATACGATAATCGCTTACTTTCTGGTAAGGAAATCGTTCAGGTTGCTGTTTACCATGAAACAAAATAAATAGCAACCAGAGGCTCCAAAAAGCACTTTATAAGTACATATGACTTGTTCTCTGTAAGACCCTGTTACTCACTTGAAGTTATCGTATTAATTCTGACTTTTCTCAATTTATGGGGATAATTCACCAAAAAATGAAAATTCAGCATCATGCTGTTTTAAACCGCTACGCTTTTTATTACTGTACCAGTTTGACAGATTCGTCAATAGCTCTGACTTGCACTCATATGGAACTCATTTCACACTTACTTTCTTATAATAAACTGACCTGAGGGTGAGGGAATGACTGATTTTTTTGGCTGGACTTGAACGTCATCATTCATTCCAAAAAACTGGCATGTATAGTACAGTTACTAAGAGAAACATTTTGTGTGATGGAGGGTTCTTCACAACAGAATCTATTTAGTGCTTTAAACCTTTGTCATAGAAGTCTATAGTTTTAGATTTTATAATTGCTTTTTAAAAGGATTGTTTTGAACATTTGTTCATGCACATCTGGCTCTGTTTGCATTGTCTGTGGAGTGGTGAGGCTTCAGAAGTAAACACAACATGTTTGTTTTGTTATATCAGTGTGAGGTTGTGTTGTGCCAACAGTGGACTGGTATGTTAGTTCATGCCAACAGATGCAACCAGCTAAACCCATAACAGACTCTTTGTACCTTTAAATCAACGACATCTGCACATGATCGCCAAGTAGCTAAATTCCCTCGCAAAAGAAAAGGTCTGTAATTTTTTAAGAAACCTTAATTTATTGTGTTTTCTAATGCATCATTAATATGGGCTCTTTCAGGCAACCCACAAGCAACCAAAAAAACCATGAAGCGCCCTGAAATCCGCAAAGCTGCCACCCACAACACTCTCGCATTAGGGTGGCAGGTTTTGCAGGAGGCAGGACTTAAATTTTCATGAAATGTCAAACTGAGTTCAGCTTGTCAAACTCAGTTCAGTTTGTCAAACTAAGTTTAGCATGTCAAACAAAACTGAAGTTTGACAAACTGAGTTTCAGCTTGAAGCCAGAGTAACTTGACAGCCGTGAGCAGGGCTCTGTACCTCTCTGCAAGAATAGCTTTTTTCTAATCCAAATATTTAATTTTGCCACTCTGACATTTGTGCATTGACTTTTTAAATGCTATTCCCAGATGAAATGTGTTTTTTGTGTTTATGTTTTCACCACACCAAAGCAACCGGCAAACAAGGAAGTATGTTTTGTAATCCCAAAAACATAAAGCAGAGCTTTTCCTAGCATTCATCCGGCCAAATCCAAGATTTCAGAGGGGTTTGACTGTAACATTGTAATTTTAAAGGTGAGTTTTATTTTATAACATGGATGGTTATAAGCGCCTCTGTGTAAACCCATCCTTATTAATTCTGTTAATTCTGCTGAGCAACTCAAAACCACCTACAGTTAATGATAATAATATTTGAAGTAATATTACACAGGTAATTGTTCGCCCTCAACAATGCTGAGAAATCAAATCAGTTTTGTTTAATTAACAAGAAAATCTTATTGCCTCTTAGTCAGAGGTCAAATGCATTGAAAGTCTGTATTTTTAATTATCTTACAAAGTATTTCTCCAGTCACATGATGCATTAGTGTATTAACAATATGAGTATTTCAGCCAGCTGTGTGTTCCAAGCATTTAGCCTTTTGTTGCTCTACATTTCCATGAAATTTGATGGATTCAATTCTCCCTCGTTCTGTTCTGGAAAGGATTTCCATTTCCACACATGCACTACAGTTGACCCCTGGACTGGCCCATGCTACACTTTTTTTTCCATGTGGAGTGAGGGTTAGCCTCCAATAATCCGTGCACACCAATACACACACACAAACACACCCACAACAATCCTTGATTGTGATTGTGTCTTGCTCTGGGCGACTGTAAGCTAATCAATGTGCAATTTAAAAAAAGCAATCTGACATCTCATTAGCTAAAAATGGGAGAAAGAAGCTTTTTAGAGAAGAAGCATGTTTAGCTTTAAGAAACAGATGGCAGTTCATTGTTTTTATTCAAGCTGACCAGGTCGTTCAGGATTAAAGATGTGATTTTCCATAAGTCCCCTTTGCCACTGAAATTAATGCTGTATATATAGTATTCTGGTGAATGTAATGTCTGAGTGTGGAGGGAGAACCAATGAGAATCCAATGAGTTGCTGTTTATACATCACCATGTGTTTCTTGGTCCTCAAGGGGCCGTTATATCAGTGTTAGCAATTGTAAATGAGTGAGGGAATGAAAAAAAATGTTTGTTCTTGGAATTTAACCAAGTATGAGGTTTTATAGACTCTTTGGTATACATTGGGATAGTCTTTGCACAGACCAGCAGTTATGTGAACTTGGATATATATGCTTTGATGAAATGTCTATTAAAGACAAACACAATCAACTATAAAAACGAGATGCTGATGAAAACCAGCTCTAGTTGGACACTATTGCTCAGGATCGAAGCCAGACTGTTTTTTTCTTCGTTGGTTTAGATTTCCTTTCTCTGTGTTAGCCAGATTTTTTTTCTAGAACAGTTCTGAGAGGTTCCACTGGTTCTGTAAACATTGAGCTCGACACACAGAGAGCCAATTCAATATGCTGGTAAAGAAATGTCTGTTGGGCAAAAAGTGTTTAAAACTTGGAAGATTCAATCCCCACTCAATTAACCATTTAACCCTTATGTAAAAATAGATCTTTTTTCTGAATGTTTTAAAGTTTTAATATGCTACACAATGTCCTTTATTGGGACAATTATGGCCTAATTGTTGGAGAGACAGATTGTAACCCAATGGTGGCAGGTTTGATTCCCAATGTTGTTGCAGCCCAATGTTGTGTGTGTGTGTGTGTGTGTTTATGACGTAACAGATATGTCACTTTCACTTCATATATACATTTTTTACAGATTGCCCAATAGACTAATTTCACAATCCTGTATTATCCAATCCAAGAAAAAGATATTGAGACTTTTCTTGCCTTTTTGGTGGGATGCTGTAGATACTTTCAGCTTTGACGTGTTACTGTGTGTTTGATGTTGGTCTGAAGAGCTGCTGTGTTGTGCTCAGGGTGGGAGAGTCCTCAACAGCAGAGAAGGAGAGACTGCGTAGACTGGGTCATTACCTCAGGTGATGTGTTTTATGTTCTTGCACAGGTGATGGTGGAAAAATACACACTGGGAGAATTTTAAATGTGAAAGTGTTACAGTAAATTTGCTTATGTTGTAATCAACCTCTGGTTCCTATTTTGCTTTGCTTTTCTCTGCTTTTCTTATCCTACTCTGCTGTTGTTGACCAATATGGGATTTCACGGCTAATGCTGCTTTATGGATAGCTGGGTGTGGTGAGAGACATAACAAATGCTTTGCATAAACTTAAGCGTACAGCATACATAGTGTATAGCAGTGTTTTCCTTTTTAGCAATCTGTTGCTCTGTTAACCACAGATGGTATGCACAATAGGATGTACTCGCAGAAAGATAGCCTCAACCTAATTCAACGTATGCTGCAAAGTGAATAATGGCAAATACATATATACATTCTACATATAGTATATATAGTAATATAGTATATATTATGTATAGTATTTGGTGAGTCAGAGGTAGACAGGTTTAGCACCAGGCTAATTCAATGTATGCTGAGACTGGAAAAGGATCTTGTATTTAACTCTCTTCTTATCATCATACTGTACTGTACTGTAATAGATCTATTTCACTGTAGGGTACTGGAGTCAACTCTGTGCACTATAAACACCACAGCACTCATTTGCAAATGAGGAACAAATCAGACTCACTGATCTGTTCACAGTGAATAATTTCAGTCAGTGTATTTCTGCCAGAGATGTATTTAAAATAGGTGGGAGGCAAAGGAATGTGTATATATATATCCTAGCTGCCAGTTTTAGGTTACAAAAATGTTTTCTTAATGTTTATATGAAATAGCAAAGATGTTAAAATGCTATGTTAAATGTTCTGGGTGTGTTTTTGGTAACTTTGAGAGAATGTTAGATAATGTTCCCTGTTCTCTGTGGGCTGTCACTGCAGTTCACATTAGGATGTCAGAGAAAATTTGCACATTATTGTCACTGACACCAGATCAATGTCAACTCCAGATCAATGAGACCAAGCAGCAGGAGACACAGTATTGGTCATGTGACCTAAATCAACATCCGTTTTCAGTCAACAACCTGCCTTCAAACATATCTGAATGATCTTATCTGAACTGATCTTGGTTTCAGTGCAAACACATGGTCAGTCCAGCAATGCAGTCTTTCTGTCTGCAGGAAGAGAAGTGCCCACCACACTCTGCGCTTGGCATCATTGTGCAACTGCATGCATACTGTAGAGTGTGAGCTGTGTCTACTGTGTGGTTAGGGGGCGGGGCTTGCTACTGTGTCTGTGTACTGCCTTTTTGTTATCTCCACCCATTCTGACCCCCTCAATGCCCATTTAATGCAGCCCAGCCTGTAGGCCCAGTTACTAAAGCAAACTAAAGTTTATCCAGTCATCCATTGCTTGTTTTTTTCCAATGTTATCCCTTCATCCCTTTGGCTGTATGCCATTCCTTGTTCACAGTTCAAGCACCCCACTTCCCTATAATTTCCTAGCGCTTTAGCGAGCTAGCGCTGTAGATGAACAGATCTACCCTGACCTCTAACCCAAAGTTCTCAGCCATATTTCTGTTTAGACAGCTCAGGCCTCTCCCTGTAAACCACCAGGGAGTAAAACTCTCGTCTTTTGTTTCTCAGACGGCTCCCCAGACATGGTAGAAATAACAGCAGCTTGTTAAAACAGCCAGTCTGTCGCAGAAATGCATCACCAGATTTGGCAGGACTATGTTATCCTTTTTATCCCCTTGTCTTCGCAGTTTTAATTAATGTTGCCCACCTCTATTCCTCGCTGACTCTGAAGCGATAAGATGTTCAATAAAGGTTTTACCACTTGCAAGAAAAAGACAGATAATAAGTTAGCTCATTCTGTTGAAATTGGAACCGGTCCATATGGGTGGCACCGTGTCCCAGAATGCCTGAGCGTCTGTTAATCCCCAAGCCAAGTCTAACTTTACAATGAAGTCTCTGTTTGTTCGCTGGGTTCAAAAGCCAGACTAAATTCAGCCTAATCTTATAGGCACTGCTCTAAATGACATTGGGAATGAAAGACAAGCTATTGCGTCCAGGATCAGCAGAAGTACTTAAGGGCCAGAGAGATAGTTCAACTAATGTATCAATTATCTGAGCAGGGTCTTGGCTCCTCCGAGCCCTTAAGGTCTCTGGGGTTGCCCTCATATTTCATCTGACCAAGCAAAGGCTAGAACATGGCCGGCTAACAACACAAAACAGGTGTGTGTGTGTGCATTTCTCAACAAATATGCAGTAAAAGTGAATTGTATAGTACAGTTGTTTCAACATTTGCACCTTTTGGTACAAATTGCACTAGGAAATATTGTCAGTGTTTTTTTATAAAATTTTCTTTTTGTCACACGTTTTTTGCCATCTCTGTTTTATTATAACATTTTGAATGGAAGCTCAACCGCATTACAGGAAACACTTGTCATTGTTGCATTAGGTTCTGCTGCTGACTCTACTGTGTAAAGTATGTGTCTGCATTATGCACTGTGTGAAATGCCTGTGTCTTGCGTGTGCACAAACACAAACAAACAGCCTCACTCTTCATACCCTAACATGCATTTCCTGTTTTTTTCCAGAGTTGGAGTGGACCCAGACCAGGATCTTCAGCCCTGTGGAGACAGTTTCCAGGTCCTGCAGGGCGTAAGTTTGATTTATTAACTGAAGCTTTTGGAGTTTCAACATTTCAAGTGTTCGTTTCCGCACTACAAATTGAGAGTATGACTACACACAGAACATTTTAAATGCCATTTTTGAATTCACCCAATCACGTACGTCCTTTTGCAGTAATGTTCATTGAACTTTTTATATATTATGTACCATATGAACTGTATTTTTGTTTTGAGGAAAGTTAATGCAGCATTTAGAAAACTGGATGTTCAAACTAACATTCTTAACATTTGTGAAAACATTAGGAAAATGTTTTTACAACCTAAAATTGTTAGCTGGGGGTCTGTTTGAAGGTATGCATATATGCATCTATACCCAGATACAGGGTGTCTCCATTTTATTACAAATTGTAACTCAAATTTGAAACTAGATGCCTTTTGACATGTCTTTCCACTTACTGGCTATATTGATTCCACAACAGCACAGTGACAGATCTCAGATCAGTATAAGCCAATCATCACCTTTGCTTCTACAAAAAAAGTTTTAGTTTTGGAAGTACATAGTACCAACTCATTTATCAAGATGATGCAAAATGCACACAAACAAGCATTTGTTACTTTATATACATTTTATACATTTTCTCCCACTTTCTCTATCACAAATATTGACGGTGCAGGAACTGGGCGAGATTGGGGTGGGTTGCAGTGTAGCGTTACTGTGGGCTTGTGTAATAGCATTAATCTGTAATCTTTTTAAGTGCAGTGTTAGAAGCTGAACCCATTAGATTAGTTTGAATAAATGCAACGGATGTGTTATTTGAATGCTGTATGTGTATTTAAACTAATGTGATAATGTGAGACTTGATAATCTTGAGGTTTCACTTGCTAAGCAGTGAATATTAAGTTAATATTGAGTGTGGCAGTTATTGGTTTAAGATCAGTGTTTAAGTGTAGGGTTTTTATAACGTGTGTTGCAAAAACTGCAGTGTGTTTCTGTAGCTCAACTGGTAGAGTATTGTGTTAGCAGTGCAAAGGTTGCAGGTTCGATTCCAGGGGAACACACATATTAAACAAAGGTATGTGCTAGAATGCATTGTAAGTTGCGTTGGATAAACGTGTCTGTGAAGTGCAAAAATATCTACTTTAAATGTATAAATGTGGACCTAGGCTGATTTTATTGTGGTGACTTTGTAAGTGGGGATGTAGCTCTATATAACTCAATTGACATTAACCTCACAAAACCTAAATTGTATCTGTATAAGGATACAACAGAGTTTAAAAATAATAGATTTGGGAAGATATTGGCTCAATGTTGACCTATTAGTTGCCATGGTGACTATATCTGCTGTATATCAATTATGTCGATCTGTAATTCTAAACAGTTGACCTATAAAACGTTAATGGTTAAATAAAGTTTGAGAAAGGACACACTTCCCCATTAAGCCAGTATTAGCATAAAAGAAGGACCATTCAACCTGTAAATATGTAAAAAAATTTTGTCATCCAAACTTTTGATTTGCTATAAAACATCTGCAGTTTGTTTGTAAGCAACATTATTGCTTATTTAGATGAGTGAGCAATGTTAAAAAACATCTATGGGACTTTTTCATTTTAAAATGTCCATTCTATAAAAAAAAGCATTACAGAGACTTAGATTTATGTTTTCTGTTTATATTTACTCTTCCTTCCTCTTTTCAGGATGGAAGCCAGTCAGAGGGACAGAGCAAGACGAAGCAGGAGAGTGCCTGGCTCTTTAGACTTTGGTACACTTTTGACCACAAGTATCCTTTCATGGCATTTGAAACACACACACACACAAACTCTTTTGTGGCTTTGTCATTAAGAACTCAAGCACGGTTGAATGTTACCTCTCACTTTCTCCCTGCTCTGTGCTCTTCTGTATGCTAGCAGCTGAGATAACTTTAGCGCCATGCAAGTAACTCACAAAAACGTGACATCTGCTCCCACACTTTGGAAAACGGAATAAGAGGGATGCATATTGTCGGGGCCTGGAACACTGTGTAAAGCAGATCTGCATGAATATAAATGCGGGGAGAGACTACGGAAGTAATGAATAATTCTGAGCCTTCTTAGGGTGGTTGTTTTGATCAATGATGGAGGTCCTCCGAGAGACTAACTGGGCATCAAAAGCCTCGAACCGACAGCCTTGCCTTCCTTACACTCTTAAAATCTAAATGTTAACCTAGCTCAGTATGAACTTAAGCTGCTGGAAATGTCAGCCCAGCTAAGGGAATGTTTTCACAATGTTGGCTAACATTCTCTAAAAGTTATCAAATGTGTTCTTGTAGTAACCTTGTAGAAGATTTGACGTTATATTATTTTTAAGTAATTAGTGGAATATTTCAAAATAAAAAACTTTTTTTACTTAATGGAAAGTTACAGAAACGTTCTAACAAGCTAAAATTGAGAGCTGGATTATGTACGTTCTTTGTACAGTCAAATGAAAGACTGCAGTCCGTTCTCAATAAGCTTTTTAAGTCCAGAATGTAGCAATCTGTGATTGTGAAGCTCTCTGCGGGGCTGCAATTATATTGTGCTGAGTGGTTCAGTGTGGAAACTGTACCTTTTCAATTTGGCAGTCGTGGGTGGCACAGAATCGCAAAGCAGCGAGTTTTATTTAGCATGTGGTCACTGCAAATACAACGCGGAGGTGAAAGTACTTCACACATTTTCTCACGTCGACATCCATTTCCTGCACAGCTGTAGCAAACAAATCATGCGGTGACTCATGTGTTCTTAAATCTCACGTCAGATGTTTATTAGGGATGTTTGTTCGCATTTTGTGTGTTTTTAATGCTCACAATAGCTGGCATTGATGTAAGTGCCCGGTGTTACGTTGTTGTCAAAACAGGTATTTAGATCCTTTTCATCAACCCTCGAGAGTGTACTTAGATTTGTGTGTTTGTTTTACAAAAGGCCAGAGCCTTTGCATTGGCAAACAGCCTGAAGTTTTTCGGTTACCGAACCTTGCTATCGGACATCCTACAGAGATACTTATTCAGAGCGCATACCTGGCAACCTCTCTCTAACTCTGTAGGGCACATCCTGCTCTCTGATCCCCCTCAAACATATTGTACGCCTCCAGAACCATCACATGATGTTCTTGGTTCCAAGCCACCGACACTTTCTGCACCATTTTTGTCTGAGAAATAAGAAACTCGTACACTGCCAGACATGTATGAGCTGTCCTGTTTAGCAATGTTTGTGCTGGACTGTGTGGGAACTATTTAAGGAGATGATGATCAGTTTACGCCATGATTGCGAGGCTGAGACTAGTAGCTGTTCTGGGGTCAACCTCTATGATGCGTTTGGTGCCGTGCTGAATTTGGAAACTTCCACTTTCAGCTGTACTATTTTTGAATCGTTTGCGTTGGAGTGTTTTGCGCAGTTCCCGGTTGCTTCCAGTGTTTGTTGTGGATGAGTGTTGGAAGTCACTGATATAAGGAAAATTTAAAGGGGTAGATCAGAAATCATTTAAAGGGGTAGATCAGAAATCATTTAAAGGGGTATTTACAGGGGTAGATCAGAAATCATTTAAATGGGTATTTAAAGGGGTAGATCAGAAATAATTTTAAGGGGTATTTACAGGAGTAGATCAGAAATAATTATCATTATTTGCCTACCCTTTATGATATTTAGGAGCACATGGTGTTTTTGTTCTTATTGGACCATCTGTTTTCACTTCAAACCTAAAAGATATAAGACACCTGTAGGTTCTTGCCTATATTTTGCACTATTTGAAACTTAATGTTGTATGTATGGCGAAGAACTGCCAGTCTGGTGGCAGAGTGGTAAGTCCTCATTTCATAGCAGATACTGAAGCTGCTTCACAGAACTTTTCTCCTTAACCCAAGCCCAGTTATCTGAAACCGATCCTGACCCACAGTGGCCCTCCTCTGACCTCCACTCTGCCTGCCTGCTGTGGTCCCCTGGCTCGCTGTCTGACAAGCCCCCAGGCCTATGAGGTAAGAGCAGTCATCAATGTATTCAATTTCATTATACACATACACAAGTACATATACATACATACATGCGTTTATGTGTACATATATGTGTGTATACTATATATGTAGATATTAGTGTGTGTGTGTGTGTGTGTGTGTTTGTGTGTGTGTGTATATTTATACAATTTAATACAGACATAAAGAGTAAGAGTGCTAGAAGTAACATTTATTTAAAATGAGAAAATGATTAAAAACATTATTAAATGAATCTAAATATTATGGAACCCACAATTATACTAACAGTTATAATTATACATACAGTATTAATGGCCACTAATATGAACTGTTAATGGTCATAGCTATGGGCAGCTGTCATAAATCTCACAGCATCCAAACATCACCTGATCTATCGGTGTATCAGTCAATCATTACCTCACTCCACATTCTTCCCAGTCTCTAGGGAAGCAGCGCACTCAGAGTTCCTCAACAGCGTGTTTTGGTTTCCATAGCTTGCTGTCTAATGTCATTGCGGCTTTGTAAAGCCCTGCTTGAAAAGGGAAGAGAGAAAGACAGACGCACAAAAGCGCTGGGGCTTTCAGAGTGGACATAGGCCGAAGTAAGACGCGCTCACAAAAGAGCTTTTCATTGATGGCACTCTGATGATCGTGAGCCCGAGAGGCGCTCCGTTCCAATATCTCAAGCATGGAGAGCATTGCTATTCACAGTCCTCACTGCCCTATTCACTCCTGCAAATTCCCCTATTCAACACAAAGCTCATACTGTAGCTGGGACTGCCTGGTTGAGCTCACAAACGTCTTACAGTCCTGCATTGTGGTGTCGGGTCACAATGAGCTTTAATGTCCTGCGGGGCAGCCCCATCGCCCACCTGACACCCACTATTATGTGTAGTAAACAAAACAAAAATAAAACCAGCAAAGAGGAATTATCCATTTCCAAACCATTAAAGAAGATTATTTATATCTCGGCGAGTCATAATGTTTGAGTCATGCGCATCACTTGAACTAGGTCAGTCACTCTAAAGTGAGCGTCTCTGTATATTTCACTTCATTTTTGATTGTTCTCTCCAGGGCCTCCTAAAAACCTGTCATGTATTTCTTGGTTCACTGTCTGATGAATTATCTTTTAATAAAGTCTGGCCTCTTTTTCTCACATATTCACCTCAATCTCCCTGTTTCTGTTCCGCTGTCTTACCTTGGTTAAAAAAGCTTTTGTTACCACTTTCACTTCCTGAGACTGTCTGTTTTGCTTAATTTATCTTTTGTTTTGTTTTGTTTTGTTTTGTTTTTGCGGGCATTTTGTTTTAAGTAAGGTGAATATGTAACTGTTTGAAATTTGAAAAACAGGCTTTTTACATACATTTTAAATACAATAGTTCTATATTTTTACATACCATAGTACTACCATAGTACCATGGAAAGTACCATATTAGTACTGTGGTGTTTTCATAATGCTATAAAAAATATGACGGTATTATAATTTTAATTAATATGGGACATAATGCTGTATTGTACAAAAGTATTTTCTTTGAAATGTCTCAACGTCTGAGGTGATGGGCTCACTTGTATATAACAATGACTCTTTACAGCACTCATGTTAACTAGTTTCCTTGTTGATGGTGTTCCTGTAGCTAAACTGGTAAAGATTGTGGGTTCTATCACAGGCGACAGAGGTACTGCTAAAATGTTTACCTTGAATTCGCTGTAAGTCGCTTTGGATAAAAGAGTCTGCCAAATGAATAATGTTTCTTTATGGAGGTCAATTGAGGAATAATGTATAAATCATATGTCAGGCGGCCATTATTATGTTGATATTAAACTATTGGCTTGAGTTGATATTACTTTATTATATAAGAGACAGCAGAATCATTAAATTATCGCTAGGAAATTGGTTGCTTTACTTTGGTGTTGAGCCCACATCTAATGCCAGGAGCGTTTGAAAATGATCTAAATAATTCTTGTACCATATTAATGGTGTGGGGGAGATTTAGAATGTGAAGATCACCTACTAAGTCGTTCTCAAAGGATTTAACAGCAGCTATATGTGAAGCTAACTGTTATGCAACAGAGTTTAGTTTGTTTGATCTGTGGGCACAATGTGTAATCCCTGCTGCAGTCTGCTGTAACTGCTCCACCGACAACCCCCTTCATTTCAGATGCATGTGGGATGTCAAGCTTTAAACTGTGGAGTTTTCTGTTTTCTTACTTGTTGCACATATGCAATCTGATTGGCCAAGCAGTGTTCCAGGAGTGCTGATATTTATCATAACAGCATCATTTTGTGATGTTTATTTATATTTATTTGGTTTGGACAAGCAGCAGAGTTTTTGTGTATTTGAATGTAAAATAGAAAGCCTGGAGTGGATCTAGATTAAAGTCACTACAGAAAGGGGAGGGGAACATTCTGTAGCTCCACCCATCTCATAAACATGTGAGAATTTAAATTATGCAGTGGTAGGTGGGTGATTTATTTTTTTATGTAATGACGTCTAAGTGTTACTTTCACCTTTTACTTGTGGCTTGACTTGTCTTTGTCTTGTGACCCCACAGTGTCCCTTATAAACCTTTGTGCTGACCTTGTATGAGTGTGTGTTGAGTGTGTGTACAAGCATTCCCACCCTCCTTCCTTCATGTTCGACTTGTCACTGTGTTCTGCAGACCCATGAGCAGCTGAGAGACAACGACTCGGACCTCATCCTGAATGAGGGAGACCTGACACTGACATATGGCGACACGGCCATTACCGCCAATGGAGCCTCGTCCTCCTCTGGCCCTGAAGGAACGTCTGGGAACTGGGGCATCAATGGCAAGCGCAGCGACAGCACGTCAGAGGATGCTCTCGAGCGAGAACTGGATACGCGTGAACACGAGCTCCTGAGCCGTGGCACACGTCTCGTATTCCCCATCGAGGACCACGCTTGACCATGCCCATTGAAGCTCCACCCCCAAACCATGCTTCCTGCGCTCCATGCCTTCACTTTTGTAGCACATCACTCCATCTGACCGCCCTGGACCCTGCCAAAGATCTCACGAAGGGCGTCTGAAAATGTGAGGGAACAGAAATGGAGAGGAGGAAGAGGGGTTAGTGCATTAAGATGAAGAACATTGGAGAACATTGAAGAACCAGAGCAGATGTGGTTTTATTGATGCTGGGGCAGTCTGAATATCTTCAGGCAGAAGGACTAAGACTTTTGATCCAGTACATCCCTGTGTTAATGTGAGCTGTAGGAGAGAAATATAACACTCCTGTGAAGAATGTGTAATGATAGCTTTGGGCATTAAGTGCTGTCACGTATGGTGATGGACTGACGTTGAACAGTAGCTGTGTGTTTCCTCTGCAGTCTTTAATCTTCACATTCATACACACACAACGCTTCTTCAGCTACATTCCAACATGTTGGGTCAATCATTCTTTATTTTTTGTTGGCCATGCTGCTACTAACTTAATTACATAGAAGTTGGAAATATTGAGAAACACACAGAGCTGGTATTTCTTAAAGGAACAGTCACTAATTTGCTGTATATACACTTAACTGGCCACTCAGTATTATACCAGATCTTGCTGAATCATTTGTATTTAATAAATTTTTCCATAGGCAAGTGAGTGAAGGGCTTAGTGTTTGTAAATACTAAAGGCTATACAATAAGTGACAGGTGTTTGTGAAACCCTGCGGACAGCAGCATTACCTGACATGCGTGCATGCCTCACATCACAATACATTTATAACGTCATCAGTTAAAGGGATGGTTCATCCCAAAATGATAATTCTTCCATCATTTACTCACTCTCATGTCATTACAAACCAGTGTGACTTTTTTGCTTCTGAGGAACACAAAAGTACGTTGGTAACCAAACAACAGTGGCACCCATTGACTTCCTTAGTATGGACACAAAAACACCTAGACATTTTTCAAAATATCTTTTGTGTTTCACAGAGGAAATAAATCATAGTTTGAAATGACTTGAGGGTGAGTAAATGATGTCAAGTGATAAACATTTTTCAGTTTTAGGTGAACTGTCCCTTTAAGTGGTATACTTTGTCTTCTTTAATATCGCCCTTCACAAAAGCTGCCTCTTGATGTCAAATTAAAGCAAATGGCTTCTGGCCAAAATGTTGTAAATATGAATCTATAAATCTCACCCAACCTGAGTGTATGACCCATGCACTTTAGCTGCAGCCGGGCTGCAGTTCTTACATGCATGTGTTGCATTTGGAAGGAGTGTTGCTTATTAGCTTCTTTACCATTGCTAAACAAAAAAGGCTGCATATCTGCATTAAATGCGTGTGTGGCGTGCCTTTCGCGCCTCCACGCAATATATAGAGCGTTCTTGAAAGCTAATCTTTTTATTATGAGTGAGCCACTATTATGACAAAAAAAATCCAAAATTTGGAATGTACAGCATGAGATTAATCAGTTCAGTATATTGACGACTCCCTGCCAACCTGCATTCCTATCAAGTGATGAGAATTAATCCAAGTTGATTATTTGTCGTCTTGGCTGTAATTACAAACAGTTAAAAAATCATCTTTCTTTCTGATATATCTGACTTCACAACAAACAAACTGTTCACTCTCTCCATTAATTAACTGGGATAATATTACAGGTGCCTCAATAATATCTGCTCACGTCTGGCTGCTGTTTGCTTTTATCTGGGCTGGCTAAGATGTGTGAGGAAACATCTCTAATATATTTAGTAGAACAAATTTTCACGTTCCATTTTGATTCCAAGTGGGGACTGAAACACACATTGAAGGTTAACATTTATAAGTAGTGCTTCTACTAGCGAATAACCTAATGGACTTTGTGGCGGTCACCACAAAGGTGCGGGTGTTCGAACCTTAAACCAGCTGTAGCAAAAGACTGAATTATGATGTAATCCTGGGACACCAGGGCTGTATGAAGTCACCCCTCCTATAAAGTGTAACGACTCTTCCAACATGTCCGATAGCTTTTCTCCTGACTGTACAATGATGGACTTGTATCTTCAGGATATGTAAATTTCCCCTGTAGCATTCACATTTTACTAGCTGTTGTGCATGTGTCAGTATCTACCATATAACCAAACAAACAAAAATCATAAGCTGCCATTTTTCATGTCTGTGATGTATTGAATAACCAAGATGCTCTATTTTTCCCTAAGAGTTGCCATTATTGTTTACAATTAATATTATTATAAAGATGCACTCAGCCTGTCAAAAATGCAACAAAACTGTGGTATGCATTGTAGTTCTGCAATTGTATGTTTATAAAAATAGCCAATGTATCAAAGTGGTCTACAGTAGCAATATAAGGTGATTTTGGTTTATTTTATATGTCATAAAAGAATAATAAAGCCAGAAAACAACAGTGTTTACTACAAAATTTTATTTACAGGTTTTATTTATAAATAACAGAATTGTTTATCGAGTTCATTTGTTAATTCCTCAAGACACATTAAAGATAACATGGCTTAGAGTCAAAATGTGTGTTTTAAAGTTGCAGCGGATTGAACAATGAACACTACAGTCAACAAAATAACTTACAAAAAATATGATAATACTGTCCATGTTACCGGCTGAAGCATTTCGATTAGCACTCACTGACACCTGTTTCCTAAATAGTTTTGAATGCTGACTCAATGTTCCCCTCTTTAAGCATTCAGAATGTAATCCTATCCTCCCTATGCAGCCTGTTTACATGCATGCAGTCTGTGTGTGTATTGAGCCTGGGGTAGACTCAAATCCATTTTCATACAAAGAGAACCAGTCTGTGACCTCCAGGGTAAAATGTGACATTTCACACCACCTGAGGTGTTTTGTGATTGGTTGGAGAGAAGCTACAGGTGCTGGCAATTCTTTTGGGACAACTCTCTCTGGTTCTTTACTTTGAGCTCCACGGATAAGTTTTTCATTTATTTATTGGGTGGCGACGCATGGATTATTTGAGGTAAATAATCCCTTTTGTACCATGTTGGATACAGGAACCCCTAGTAATGTTGTCACGTTTCTGTGGAATCTCAATCTTCCAGATGAACTAAAATGGTCAACGATTGTCAGTGATTTGAAACAGGAAGATTAAAATCGCAGCTTTCCTTTTTACCGACCGACAGTGTGTGTGCAATAACACATGTGCGCTCACACACAAAGACCCAAGCGTCTGTCTGCTGTGGCTGATTAGGGGCTGCTAGGGATTGGATAGGGATTAATGCTGATGAAATCTGTCTGTTAGGACACAGCCTGGACTGAGCCTTTTGTAGATGATCCATTATATTTTTCCATGCATTCTTGTTTTCCCTCTGATATTGTTAGTGTTTGTTTCATTAGATGCTTGTCAGTATCATTTGTGGTTGGAGGGTTTGTTAAGTCTCTTCTCAAACCCTTCAGTCCTCCACTCGTCTCATGATGGCACTGTGAGATCTTGAGGTTCCTCAGTTCCTCGTACCTTCTGCTGTAGCTGCATGTCAGGCTCAAATTCTTCTATCCTCTTCTACTTCCTGCATATCAGGCTCCTGTAGCCAAAAGAAAGAGAACAACAAATAACTAACAGCTCACCTAAATTGTTAACTTTGTTATTGTTATGGTTTCATTGTCAAATTTGGATGTTTAGTGAAAACACTGCTATAGTATGTACTGTATAGAATATCAATGCTTTAGTTGTAAAGGTGCAGTGTGGGATTTCTCAGACACAAGTAGCACAGAGTGGAATTTCAAAAAGTACTTATTTCAGACATTTGATATGCTGTTGTTTAGACAACTGGTAGCCCCGCCCCCAACTCATACCATTGGTTAAGCCAATACTGTCACATCAGGTTGCTGAAACAAACTTGTTTTTTTGCTAGTGGAACATAAATGAACAGAAATGACTACAGTGCACTTTTAAGGCTTATTTACAACAATATTCACCACAAATACTTGGTGTGACAAAGATTTTAAATCAAAGTAATGCATTCTTTTAGACCTATTCATACTGGCAACAAAAATTTTCAATAACCACGTTTTTTTGTCCTTTATAATTAGCAATTTTTTAAAGCTGCAATTCCTCAAATCACACACAATAAACATAATTACAAATAATAACGGCATTTCCTTTTTCATTCAGCATTCAACAGATGTTTGCTTCACTCTCATGGGAATATCAAAGCATTTTGCAATTCACTTTGCATTTTTCCAGCCTCCGCTCCACCTCTCCCTTTGTAGTTACAACAATCTGACTTTTGTCAAACAGTTTATCTTTAAACATAAGGCTTGTCATCAGAACCGGATCATAGAGGTGGTCTTGTGTGGCACGACAGGACAGACAGAGTACTGTACTGGTCAGCAGTGTGAATCCGGTGCCAGCATGTCTAAGTTTAGTCATGGCAAATCCTGCAGCGGTCACGGACTGAGCTGGTGACAGGCTCAGGTCAGAGAGTGCTGGTCCCTCCAGGGTCTGTCCAACACAAAGCAGTCCCTATTTCAGCCTGTTCTAACCATGTGTGCTGGATCTGTGTTAGGTCATACCAGCCCCCATCACATGCCTCTGATCACTATAACAGGCCTTTATCACTATCAATATATCTTTTATACAGCATTGTTTACATACCTCACTATGAAATTAGAACCAAACAGGGTAATAAGTGACACTCAGATAGCTGTGTGCTTCTATCACTAAAGGTCAGATATTAAAAGTGACAGCACTGAGTAATTTGTAGTAAGTGCAGACTCAATACACAGCATCTTTTGTTATGAACTAAATTAAAAATAAAACGGGAGATTTTGCTGTTCCTTTTATGTCACAATGGAACTTCCCAGAGTTTATAAAGAGAATTACAGTAACCTCAGCCAATGGTGGCACGCATAATAAACTCAAAGCTGACCAACAATGTCATTTTTTTCTGTTTTCTTTTTCAGAAAAAAAATGGTTTAAAATATACATTTAACCTGGTGAGTGTAAATGTGACAGCTTCTTGCTTTATTGCTTCTTGCTGATACTAAAGCTTTCTTTAGTTTTTTTGTCTTTAGCTTTACCAAACTTCACCAGTTTTATACACAACTGTTGTGTTAACAACCAGTGCACTGTAATGGCATAATGACAGCCATGTTTAAAACATAAAGCAAAACATTTATTTTCTCAAATATATGTCCAAAATGCACCTACAAATGAATAATATCGGAATAAATTAGAGCAATGTGGCTCAGTCTATCTAGCTTTCAGTCACTCAGCTAATGTGCATCACATCCAGCAGAGACTGTATTCTGCCAATATAATTAATCTATATATTTTACAACTAGACCGGTTACAGTGTTGTATAATCTCAGACAGACACTGTTCTAGTGTAACTGATCAATGTGAAATTGTACTGGCTGAATACCACAGTCAAATACATGATACATGTAGTATTATTACTTATAGTATAATAAACACACACAATGGACATTTATATAAAGTGTGACCTGACAATACATAGTTACATAGTTCATTATGTAACAATCCTAACATTACATAGTTCTCAGGATCTCAAAGCTGCCTACCTAGACAACATTTTGAGCATCATGATGATAAAGCCTAGGTAGTAAACATCACTTTGTACTTAAAGACCTTAATATGAACAGAAGAACACATTTAGTCATTTACACGTACCATACACTCATGTTCTGGTGAGCTTAGGTCTTGTTCCTCTTCCTATAGCCCAGCTGTCTCATCACCTCACTGCAGTAAGCTTCAATCTGGTTGACCTGTTCCACGTTCAGCCTTTCTCTCCAGGCGTATATAGCTTCCCTGGCATCCCTGGATGATATGAGGAACGGTTTTTCCGAGGAATAGCCCTGTCCGCGGGTCATGTTCAGCACAAACTTCTCCATGGCTGGAGAGATGGTGAGGTTGGAGAAGCGGTAAAGTCTCCGCAGCTCTTCTACAGGTTTCAGGACCAGATCTTCGTATTTGATCTCCATGTAGTTTCTCCTCACCCACACCGGAGCGTTCATGACCAGCAGCATGTCGTTCAACCAGTTGTCGCATATCAGCTCCATGGCGCTGGAGACGTAGTTCTCCGCTCGGTTGACTCTGTTGCTGGGCACCAGAAGTCGCTTGTATTTGTCCGTTTGTTTCTTGCTTCTCAGCACCTGTATGCTTTCCTTCACCAAAGCCAGTTTGGACTTCAGCCGAGAGTTGTGCACAGCCCTCGGGTCGCGAAACAACTGGACGATCTGTAGGTTTAGGGCTGGATCCCGCATTAGAGGAACCAAAACACCCAAGTCCAAAACCCTCACGTCTTTGATGACCATCACCGGGTACTTTTTACACTCTTTCTCCAACTCCTTTAGATCTTTGGGGTGGCATTTGCCGCACACGTCTCCTTGGATCAACCCGATCTCGTGTTTTCTATAGGCATTGCACAGCGGTTCCGAACATATGACCTTGTTTGTTTTCCAGCCGAATATGACAGACGTGCTTATGTTGGCGGATCCCGCGTAGAGTCTCAATACGGAGAAATCGCATTTGAAAAGGGAGTTCATCATGTCCCTCACGGCGCCCTGCAAACTCCCCGCATCTCCTGGATAAAGAGCCTGCCACATATTCCACATGGGCTCGTATAAATAAAACACATCGGGGTGCTGATTAAACAGTTCCCCTAAAAAAGAAGAGCCGGTCCTCCAGGTTGCGTGCAAGTATATGTGTGTTCTGGACTGACTCCTGTTGCCGTAGTCCTCCATCTCCGTTGAGTTGCCCGTCCTGTCTCTGGTAGTACTCCACAAAGCGATGGTGCTCTCCAGATCGGGACACTTTTGTTGGTGAAATCCATCTTTAACGTGAGGCGATTTGCTTCGGTAATCTAGCACATATGGGACTAAAAGCAGCGCCACGGAATATCCCAGAATTAAGATGACGTATTTCTTCTGAAGCCTTCTCTTCATGGCCTCAGCGGAGTCACGGACGTGGATCCCGGCAAACAGCTCGACTCCAGATGAGGCGCCTCTCTCTCTCCACACCAGCAGCAAAGTTTAGAGGTGGATTTTTTTCCATTCCCGTTTTCCGGCAAGTCCCACCTCTCACGACACGATTGGCTCGTGAGATGCTTTTTGATCAGCGGGATTGGACAACTGAGACGTCGTTCATAAATCTTACCAATCATGGCGAAGACTGATAAAAAGAAGGAGGTACTTATTAAAATATTGGTTTAACAAAAGTAAACAAGCATCGCCTAATTACAGAAAAATCGCAAAGCATGACAACTTGTATTATTAATATCAATAATAATAATAATAATAATAATACGCAAATAGACGAATACTCTTACTTATGAACAGTACAAGTAGTTACAAATGAGTACTTATCAGGTCAATACTTTGGAAATTGATAAATGTCCATTCTGTAAAACACAATTTAAGATAAATAGAGATTTTTTAAATATTTTTTTTTAAAAAACACTTAAATCACATAAAGATAAGACGCTTTTACCGCAGTTGATATGTTGCCTATGCTCGGTAGGTGGCAGTAAATTGCCCGCCACCTCACAATACCACAGAAGAAGCGCCTGAAGTCATGGAGGCGGCAACAGGGATATAATACGTATTATAGCGAGATAACGCGATTATAAATTCATCCCTTTATTCTAATTTGATATAGAGATATTTTCGGGAGACAGGTAGCATGGTGTTGCTTTATCTCTGACACGTAGCAAACACCCCTGTCTTGGATTTATTGCTTTGCTAGCTTGCACCTCTGCGTTTGTTGACGCCTATCTCATCAGCGACACAACCAAAGCAGGTTTGCGCTTATATATAAAAACATGCATTAAACCCGTGGACCAAAACGAAGAAAACAAGTTTAACAGATTATTCTATGTATATCTTGTGTTTTAGTTGACATCATCAGGATGGCTCACTGGAGCAGGTTTGAGAAGGAGCTGGAACTGGAAACTAAAAGACTAATCTCTAATCTAACTGGAATTCAGGATGAGGAAGACCAGAACTTTCAAATGGCATTAAAGTTCACGTGGTCCAATTTCAAGTAAGGGCGCGATACTTATATTGTTCTTCCATTCATTTATCACTTTATTCACGTTTTATTTAAATCAACACTGTAACTGTTACATAACTGTAATAAATACAGATTCTTATAATGCTTTTGTACCTGTTGGATAGGTTTCATCGATTTCTTGATGTCAACAGGCACAATGTACAGCGCTCCATTAACGGGTATCACATGTGAAGCTTTGCACAATTCTGTGTTCTCTTATTTACCATTTGGTTATGTATATTAAAGCTATTGTGATTTCTTTGTGACAGGATTCATGAGAAACTCATGGTCCACTCTGACCTGAGCAAAGCCGAGAGCTGGAAGCGACTAACTGAGGAGTTCCTTAGTTCTCCTCTTCCTAACACTGAGGGAACCAAGGTGGTATAACACAGATTGATTTCACTCAGAATGACCCACTCATAGTAATCCCATCTTACAATATTAGGTTCTATGAGTGTTTCCATAATGTTTAAGTAAATAAATGTAAAGATTTTATTTTGAACATTGTTTGGAAACATTTGGACCGTTTTAGAAACGTCTTGTTTTTATTGTCTTAACTTTGTTACATGTTTATAAAAAGAGTATTTAAACATGTTTTTAATTCAGAAAATGTTTCAAATGTTACTACTTAAGAAAAATATTTTGATATATAGTTGATATGTAATGTTATTTTAACGTTACTGCAATTTAATGTTACTACATTAGCCAACATTCAAGATGTTTCCTGTTAGTTGTGGAAAACTAAATATGTGCTAAATATCACTATAACTGTGTTCATGTTTACAGACTGATGCCCACTACAGTATATTAGCTGTATTACTTCATCTGTCTGATTCTCCATCCAACACAAACTTCTGTGAAAGACCCAGACTAAAGGAAACAGGTGCGAGTTGTTTTGTGACTACACAGGCATATTTTTGGACAGCACTGTGAAAGCACTGTGAATACTAGTATCACCTGATTGGTCCAATTAAATATGCATTTTATTTCCATAGAGAAAGTGGACAAATTTGATTGGGCCAAATACTTAATGGAGGGAGAAGATATTGATACTGGACCCTTTCCAGACACACCAGTGAGTGAACTGTATTACACTATTATCAGACTGGTTCTGTGGCTTCATAAAGTTTTTGTTTCCCTGAGGATTGTTGAGATTATAGTTGTACGATATGTAAAATACAGATGTAATTACTTCAGTAATTGTGATTAGAAATCATTATCTTCATTGTGTCAGGTATGGTCTGAGGAAGAAAGTGAAGAAGAAGATAGTCAGCAGCCCCTGAGCAGAGAGGATTCTGGGATACAGGTGGACAGAACCCCACAGGAAGACCAAGAGCAAAACGACAAGACCGTCCAAGTCACATGGACTGGTGAGGGATGGCATTAGCACAAACATTTATGATGGTTTATATCAAGACTAGTTCTAGTTCTTATGAAGCCTTGTTCTTATAGTTGGTGAGCCTGACTGCAGGGCCTGGTTGGAGCAACATATTGTCACATCGTACTGGGTTCCCAACTCTCCTCGATTTCCACACAGCCTCCATCTGCATTCCAACCTTTACAATGTGTGGTAAGGCATTAACAGGACACACAAAGCATATATAAAACAGTGACTTCCTGTTTTATGTCATCATCACAGCTTTTCACGCATCCATTAATTCACTTTCTGTAATGATTGCATGCCATTTTAAAACTTGTTGGATTTTGAGAGCTGCCTATATTGTTTTAAATGCAACCCTCTTGTCTCTCTAGGGATCAACACCTTTATAACACCGGGCCGCTCTACCTGCCGGAGGAAAAGTCTTTTGTTACAGAAACACAAGTGATTCGGGAAACTCTGTGGTATGATTAGATCTCTTGCCATGTTTACATTTCTAATCTTGACAGACACATTCTTGCCAAAGGAGAATGCACTTGTTATGTTTGTACAGCTGACATCAGTGAGGAAAGATGGAATTCAAGTTGAAACTTGCATGGAATGAGAGTTCTGGAAAAGGACGTGTTTAAAACAGTTGATAAATGACTGATTGCTTCTATCTAAATGTTACTAATACTGAGGGAAAAATATTTGTTCTTTGGTTGCCTCTACTCTTAGGCTGCTTTCTGGTGTGAAGAAACTGTTTATTTTCCAGCACAGTGAGGGAAAGGTGACCGTGAGAGATGACGTGGTGGTCACACATTTAACTAACGTGAGTGGAGGCCGTTTCTGTGATATTCTTTCATTGAGTAATTTTTGTTCTTGCAGTCTGCCACATTCAGTGTTTCACAACCAGGTTAAAATTGAATTTCGGATGTACAAGGTATCCGAGTTTTGTTAGAAGCTCGAGGACGTTACTGTAGTTAATAAGCTGTTATGATAATACAGTTTGTTTTAATTGGTTTGTTATAATGTTATGGACAGAACTGTCTTCACTCAGTCCTGGAGCACATAGCGGCATATGGACAGGCTGTTTCCCGACTGCAGAATTTTATTGATGAAGTCACAGGCCACAGTTCAGAGCCCTGCCCTCCAGGTCTCAACCCTTCCTCCTCTTCCTCCAAGAAGAGCTCTGAACCTCCTTTCAGGACCTACCAAGCTTTCGTGTGGGCCTTGTATAAATACTTCAGCACCTTTAAAGAAGAGCTCACTACTATAGAGAAAGACATCATTGGAAAAGGTTGGTATCTAGGCGTTCTTTTGCGGGTTTTGCATTCTTAAACAGCAGAAATTACAATGAATAATATTCTGCAGCAAGTTTCATGATATAAACTGCTTTTCTTGTACAAGCAAGTCTTAGGTTGTCTAGTACAAAACCAACATGTAAAAGCAACAAAAATGTCTGTCTGACTAGCAACCACACTGTCTAGAGGCCACACAGAACAACTGTCTGAGGTGTGTTCCTTTCAGCGTAACACACTTCCCATACCAGCTGGTAGAGCATTGCGTTAGCAAAGGTACCCAGAATGCCTTGCAAGGCAAATACTTCAGGCTGGCGAATGACAAAACTTTCAAACTACATAAGACCATATAGCCTTTAAACATCAATGTAGTTTTTAGGTTTTATTTTGCAAACATATCAAAAGTTTAGCAATTTGTTCATCTTTCAGTCTTAATACACTTATGGTTTCACAAAACATTAAAATTAGGCATTTTTCAGAACCATGTGTTAATGTTTGGAAAATACATTTTCCACAGATGAGACAGTGACTTTGTCTGCTGTGTTGGATCGGTTAAGCCCACATCTGGCCCAGATCACAATGCTCCACAGGGTTTTCTGCACAGGAGTGGCTGATGTCCCGTCCGGAACGCCTAATGTGTTACGAGCCTCACATCTGCTCAACACTCTCTACAAGGCCATTATAGAGTATGACAGTGTGGGCGATACATCTGAGCAGTCTGTAGGTTTTTAAACAATTATGTTATCATACTTTTCATTCTTTTCCCGATTATTATTCCCGATCCGATTTCTTTGCCTTTACTATCAGGTGGCACTACTGTTTTCTCTTTGGGTGGAAACGGTCCGGCCGTATCTTGAGATTGTAGACGAATGGATTGTCCACGGACACTTATTTGATCCTGCCAAGGAGTTTGTAATTCAGAGGTATAAAGAAAAACACTGATGTGTTTTTGCATAACTTTGCATAGTGTGCAAGTCACGAATGATGGTGTTAATTAGGAACAAGGACGTCCCAGTAAATCACAGAGACTTCTGGTACGCTACGTACACGTTATACAGCGTGTCTGAGGCGGTGGAGAGTGAGGAGAGGCTGAGCGACGCAGCCAGCGGGAGCTCTGGAGGAGAGCAGGCCTCCAACAGCAGACAGCACACCATGGTGTCCTTCCTTAAGCCTGTACTCAAGCAGATTATCATGGCAGGCAAATCCATGCAGCTGCTGAAGAACCTGGACTGCAAGGAGGCTGAGCCGACAGACGGCTCCTCCAGAGGTCAGTGGCACAGGGAAAAAACACCAACCAGTTTGAGGAATCCAGATTTTTGAAAACATTTTTTTGAAAACATTATGAGTGTTTGTTTGGTGTTGGTTTTGTGTTTATCAGTTAAATTTAGTTTTTTAATAGTACTTAAATATTGTAAAAACAAGTACATAATACTTGTTTTTTTAAATAAGTGTTAATTTTTATTTTGGTATTTGTTTCAGTGTTAATGTTACTGTTGATGTCAATGTAACAGCCAGCATATGATGGCTGGATCATTCTCAAAACAACATCCGTATTTATTTGTTAAAAAAACGATATGCTGCAATACTATGAAATGTTATGAACATGCTGTTCCTGTAACAGTTCATTGTACATTGTAATAAGCATGACTCTTTGATTTAACCGCATGGCTTGGATCCCATCAGATGCCAGAATTTGCAAGAGATTTATAGCCCTGAACCTTTGAAAATATTCAAAGGATTAGTTTGAAGCATCAAACAAACAAGGGCATAATGTATTACCTGCATTATAATTGCTTTATTAGAGTTTTTTTGTGCATTGTTTTAACTTCCTCATGTTGTTGGTTTTAGATTAACTTGATATTTTAACTTGCTGTAGACATAGTAAAGGATAATGTCAACATGAACTGCACATTTGTAGTTAGTTTAGTTAATGAAACTATTTATAACCTTAAAGCAATCAATATCAAGGCATATTCTGTTTTGGCAAATGTTGTGTAAATGTTTTGTTGTTGCACTTTGCTTTGTTTTTATTAAGTTTGATATTCATAGGACATTTGATTGTCTTAGTTTTCCACACTTGTGTTCCTCTGCAGATGCTGAAAGGAAAAGTCTGTACACATTGTTTCTGGAATCAGTGCAGACACGCCTTCGCCACGGAGAAGATTCGCCCACTAATACAGTTACCGAGCAACAGGCCACTAAGAGGAGTCTGATCAAGATGCAGTCCATTGTAGCGCGTCACCTGGAGCTGGAAGATGTTCATGACCCTCTGCTGGCCATCAATTTTGCAAGGTAACATCAGAATTTTATATATATATCAGCAAAACAGAATAAATTGTAATTTGACACCTTTTAAATAGAAAATGATGCTAAATATGGATCCTTTAACATCCTTAACACAAGATTTGTGTTTCTTGCCTCAGTCTGATTACAGATAAACAAAGTCAAATTGTGTTTGGTGTGGATCACAATTACATTAGCTTGTTTTCCTTCGAGATAACCTGTGTTCCCTCTCGCAGGCTATATTTAGAACAGAATGACTTCCATGAGAAATTCTCTGGTGGTAGTGTGAGTTTAGACCGCTCCTCTGAGTCTGTGACGTGTCAGACATTCGAGCTCACGTTGCGCTCCTGTTTGTACCCACATATCGAAAGGAGGTACATTGAATGTTGCGGGAACCTCATGAGAACCTTAAAGAAAGACTACAGGTGAGATTCCTCAGAAACATCCTTGTTGTATGAACCTTTCAGTCAAGCATTTCTGATGAAATGTTTCTCTTTATTATCTCAGACTGCTGGAATACTTGCAGGCCATGAGAAACTACTTCCTGTTGGAGGCTGGGGACACTATGTATGATTTCTACACGGCCATTTTTGACAAAGTTCTGGAGAAAGAGAGCTGGCAGCAGCTAGCGTTCCTCAACGTGCAGCTGCAAGAGGCTGTCGGACAGCGCCACCCAGAGGACAGCAGCCGGTAGTGCTTGTTAACTGATAATTCAGTTCTGGAAACTCTGTGGTTTACCTTCTAAACCTGTTACCACTTAATATCCTTCCTATATGTGGCTTACTTTTGTTTTTCTCACAATCCCACAGGTTGTCGATATTTCTTGAAACCCTTGATCCTGCAAGAAAAAAACAGCCTGTGAATAACCTTGATGGTCTTACGCTGAGTTATAAGGTTGTAAATCATGAATGCATTATTTGACTTATGCAGAACATGTTGCATCATGTTATAATAACTGTCTTTGTGTGTCTCTTATCAGGTTCCATGGCCTGTGGATATTGTTATTAGTTTGGAGTGTCAGAAAATCTACAATCAGGTTTTTCTACTGCTGCTTCAGATCAAATGGGCTAAATATAGTCTGGACACATTGAGATTTAGTGGTGAGTTATCACAGTTCCTAGTGCTTTTTGTGGCCAATAAAACAAAGAGAAGTTAGTATAAATCATAAGCAATGGATGGACTATTGTATACTCATGCAGTGCAATTATCACACAATAATAATTGTCAATATACTTCATATTAACTTCATATTAAAAAATGGTGTCAAACCCAGTTATGTTTACCAATTCATACAGGGCGTCTAAACAGAATCTTTCCACAGATTTGACTGCAGCTGCTAAGAAGCAAGAAACAGGCCAGTCTGAGGAGAGCACAACCAAAGAGCCTGTGAAGCAGCAGATTCACAGGATGTTTCTGCTGAAGGTTAAACTCATGCACTTTGTCAACAGCCTCCATAACTACATTATGACCAGGGTAGGTGTTGCATGAAGTATGAAGAGTGGATCATAGAAATGTTGTATTAAGTTTCTGTTTACATTCTCTTGGACCTTTGCCTGACTACATCCACAGATCTTACACAGTACAGGATTAGAATTTCAGCACCAAGTGCAGGAGGCAAAAGATCTGGACCAGCTTATCAAAATCCACTATAGATATTTGTCCACCATTCATGATCGATGCCTGCTTAGAGAAAAAGTAAGTGTGCTTAAAAGTAAGCATGTGCGATTTAAACAAGCTCTACTTTAAGCAAGCAGAAGTACGCTAGACATGACTGACTTTATTATTGACAATGTGTCGGTAATAAAAAGCCCCGAAGCAGCTGACTATTGCTCAAAACTGCATGTTGCAATTTTTCTTATTATGCTATTAATGCTGTTATCGTATTATTACGTTATATACATGTTCGTTTTTCACATGAGGGTTAGCCTAGTGTTTACTTAGAAACATTTAAGCTTATTTCTCATGCATTAATTCTGGTTACTGTGTCTTTGCAGGTCAGTTTTGTCAAGGAAGCCATAATGAAAGTGTTGAATTTAGTTTTGCTCTTTGCAGACCGATGGCAGGCAGGCTTTGGGGCCTGGAAGTAAGTTTAGAACTGCACAGGCCTCTCCACAGATGTTTTAGTCGCGTAACCTTGCCGTTTTCACTTCATGTTTGATTGAGTTTCATTTCCTATTTAACTTGAACCTTTTCTGTGCTTCTTGAATTTCTTATGTTGTGTTTCTTCCTCAGAATCGAGTCGATTGACAAAATGGAGTCTGATTTTAAAAACTGTCACATGTTTCTGGTTACTATTTTAAACAAGGCCGTGTGCAGAGGCTCATTTCCTCACTGTAAGTCCTTTTTAACTTCGTATTTAAATAACTGTTTTTCTAAACCCTTGCCCTAATTTTCATTACTGCAACAAATCACATTCCTATTATTAAACATGAGAAAATTAACTGTTGCAATAAATGACAATCATGGTATTATTTGTTGCACTGGTTTAAATTTATGCAGACCTCAGTTCTATTTTCTTCAAATAGAAACTTTTAGTATTATTAAAAATAGATGTTACCTTGTGACTTTAACTCTATATCTTTATGTGTGTGTGTGTTTTTTTACAGTGGAGTCTTTGGCGCTGTCGCTGATGGCTGGGTTTGAACAGTGTTAACAGATTATACAATCCAGATTTCTCAACACAAGACCGATTATTTATTGTCCTGCTGTATGACGGCTGCTCTACTGTTACTGTTTGACTTCACCAGCATGCCTGACATCATAACATGACAGACACAAAATCACAATAGCTTTTCTTTGCTATAGAAGTAGCACTTTGTGTCTGTAAACAGAGTGATGCTTGTGTGTAATATGTCTGTCTATGGCATAACTGCTGCTCTGAGACACAATGTAATTTGTTGTGGAGAATCTGTTGGGTGTTCAACTTAAATGTACTCTTTATATGTAAACAATAGAAATTCAAAGTGCAGGTGTTACAAATGTGATAATGCATTTAACAATTACATTCTAACTACATAATGTAAATATTGTATATAATATAAGCAAACTTTGAAAAATTGCAGACTACATTTGTATGCTGTTTGGCCTATATTTGTATGTGTTGTGTTTGTTTAATGCTGTTTTCAGTGTGCTAAATGGAAACTGGCTTATTAAACTTACTCTGACTTTAAGATATATTAGTGTTGTCTTGTTTTTATCAATTATATGGACACCATCTGTTAACAGTTTTGCTCCACTCCTTCCTTATAACAGTAATCTCAAAATCATCGGATAACAAATGTAACTATGGGAGTTATGTTCATTGTTGATGCCATCAAAGTCACTCTATAGAAATGTGTACTTGGCATTTTGTCAACTAGTTTCTTGACCTGTCGCCTTAAGATGCTTTATAAACAGTATAAATAACCATCTGTATGGGCTCTGATGTTCTTTAGTGTTTTGTTCAGCATCAATTTCAGAACAGTTTCTTTTTTATATAAAGGTTAGCTTTGCAATGACAGAACAGAATCTATTGGCACAGTTATATTTATATTTACCACGTTTCATGTAAGCTAAGCCAAACATAAAGCTTTGGACTAAACTAAACAAGCACCGCTGAACCCGCAGCCACTCCCCTCAGAGAGTTCCTGGGCGACTTTGATCCTGAACGCCCCCTGCCGGCGTGTCGCGCTGCGTGTCGCTGGAGTTTCCGTTCAGTTTCCATGCAGAGCGCAACAGGAACTCCAGCGACTGCGACGCACTTCATCGCTGGCGGGATTCATCCGCAAACTCTCTAAACAACCCGAACCGCCTCGGATTACCCACCGACAACGACTGAACTAGTTCACTGTCGGCCTCCGCAGACCGAGGAATCACTGCGGGAAATGCGTGACTGACTCGCTGGAGCGGATAGATTCTCCTGGAAAACTGAAGTAAGGGTGGGTTTAGCGCAGCCGTGACTTATGTTTTATTCTGGGTGTTGTCTTTACCTTTGTGTTAGTTTGCATGCAAAGGATTTGGGGTAGTTTGGTTTACAAGTTAAAGTTTTATTAGGTGTTAAACAGAAGCTGATGAAAGAGTAAAATTCTTTGAGTCGTTTAAAGTTTGTGTCGTGATGAGGGCCCGTCTGCGCGTCTGCGCGTCTGCGCGAGAGTAAACGCAGCGCTCGACAAGACGCGACGGACGAGAGGACAAGACGCATCCCTTTATAAACTTTATAAAGTCCATTTTTGCGTTTGCACTTCATACAGCAGCTTTGTTTTTTCAGGAGTGCTGTGGTTTGTCGTGTAGTGGTGTAACGGGCACAGGGATGAACGCTTGAGTAGTATTTGTGCATGGGCATGTTATGTGTGTTAGAGCCTTGACCGTGTTTTCATAGCAAGATATGAATATGAAAATATGAATTTTAATTACAATCATGGATATGATTTTTTTGCCTGAATCTTTAAAATTTCTCTTGCATGCATCTGTTTGTACTGTTATCTACTGACATTCTTATAATTGTTCATATCCTTAATGTTTTTTTAACAACAATGTCTCTCTCTCTCTCTCTCTCTCTCTCTCTCTCTTTCTCTCTCTCACGTTGTAAAGATTTGTCCAGATTTTATGAGTAGCCTCTGATTTTTAATTGAGATCACAGAAAACTTTACATTTTCTTCTAAAAGAAAATGAAGAAAATTCATGTCCCATTTGTTTCTTGAATAGTGATTAGGACCAACATGGATTAAACAGCAGGGGTGGTTCTCTGTTGTAAATCCCTTTAGTCTAGAATTAAGATTAGTCTGTGTCTGCATTACAGTCGCTGTGGTATCAGTTCCCTTCTTCTCCACCCTAATCCAGTTTATGTCTGGACTGAAAATGGCTGAGAATGAAGACAACGTTCCCAGCTGTCTCTGTTTGCTGTAGATCAGTGGGATTGTTGGACAGTTCATGCGGGACATTCATGTAGCCCACACCCCTTTCAGATGCAGATAATGATGCTTTGGGAAGCTGCTTGTTCCTCTGGGGCAATATGAGCGTTTAGGCATTTAGCTGACGCTTTATCCAAAGCAACTTACAATGAATGTGAGAACAAAGAAGCGATAAATCAAAACTGAAAGTAAACATAAATGTGCTTTATGTTTTAAGCAAATCATCTAATTGGCCCTGAAGGAGCCAATTGGACACAGTTGATGAAGGCTTCACTTTGATGTACCTAATGTAACAAACAGTGTAATGTTCACAGTCACCAGCACATGCAAAATCTGCATGGTTGACACTTTTTTTCTTCTGCAGGGCATAGTGTGATGCGTCAGTGTTTGAAAGCCAGGGGAATGTGTGAGTGGTACAGCTGAGTTCATGTTGTGAACTGTGTGCCACCACAGATGCTATGAGAGGAAGGTGTGACTGTCAACATGCAGAAGACATTTGCAGAGATGTATTCATTTCAGAAAGGAAGAGGAACACGTGCTACAGGTGTTGTTGGTACAAAAAAGGACTGAGTAACAGTTACACATCTGGGCTACAACCAGGTTTATGGTTGTTGGTTATTGCTTGTATAAAGGAGTCCCTGTAGTTTGTTTAATCGCAAGTGAGTGATTTCAGATAAAGAGCTCAAGACAGACAGACAAACAGACAGACAGACTGGGGTAAATGGGCAGTTGTGCAAAAGGTAGCAGTGTCTCAAATGTTTGTCCTGGTCAGGTTTGTGATGCTTTGTGTACCTTTAGACAGTAGATGAAGTATTTGTCTAGCATTACAGTTTGTGAGTCATGTACACAGTCAGGATCAATGGCTTATCTCCTGCCAGTCTGTAGAAGTGAGCAAGGTCACGGTTGTGTCTCTTAATTCTCCTGACGGAAAACAGTACATTTCTTGGTTATTAAGTAGACATGTTTAGTCTCTGTTGAGCAGTCATCACCATACAGATACATTAGATTAAAGGGGTGATGGTGACAAAGATTACAAGTGTGACATTAAGGGCTATAAAAAGAAGGAAAAAGAAACATTAAAAGCCGCGATTTGTGCTTTTTAAACAGCAGTTGCTGCCACAGTGATAGTATTTTGGATAGTTGCCATGGCGATGTTGTGTGGTTGTGTACATTTCCTCCGTTTTTGTAGCTTGTTGCTGTGCAGCTGCTACAAGGTTCTGGCTAATTGCTAGTTGTTTAATCTCTGTGATATTGTTCTTCAGATGTGGCCCCTCTCTGGTGCATGTGCATGTTTCGTATGTCTGTCACATAGTTCAGGGCAATAGCTTCCAGTGTGGGTTAATAGGCAGGCATAACATGAGGTGTAGGTGTTACCATTCCACCTACATTCTGGTTCCTGTGATAAGGGCAACCTAACAAGTTATGTGTTACTTGTATTTTATTTCTCAGTAAGCCTGTTTGATCCACAAACACTAATATTTTGGTAGTTTGGGGGTGTCCCCCTGGAACAGACATTGATTCTCTCAGACAGAAATGTTAACTAAAGCGCTGTCAAGCAAGTGGAATATTATCATTGGTCAGTGTGGTATTCGTCCTGCCCCTCCTGCACTGTGATTGGACAGCTGGGCTGTTGCCTTGATGAGAGCAGTGTTTTACCAAGTGCATATACCAATTTTTCCACTTTCTTTGACTGGAAAAAGTCACTTTCGTTGACTCATCCTGCACTTGGGGCAAAATAAATGCTCAGCACCTTTCCAGCTACTGGAGTTTGAAAAACAAAAACATGACACTTCCATTGCAGGCAATTGAGAAAATGTGCTGATCTCAAAAGAAAATGCTTTGGTGGGCACATGGCTTACAAGTTTGCTTTTCTGCTGAAAGGAGAAATATTCAGTGTGAACTTCTCCAGGGGCATAAACCAAACTTTTGAAGCCTGAGAATGATAATGGATTCTGAATCTGTCACCATTTCGGGAGGATGTTTAGCTAAATGTTCTGTTTTTTGCCAGGGATGCAAACTGTTCACTTTGTGGCTAATTTGGCCTTTTCAAAGATAAATGCAATAATTTTTATACATCAATACACATTAGATTTTACATAATACACATTCAATTTTTAATATATTAAAAATACATTTTTAAACACTAACAACACTAGTCATGAAAGTTTAGTTTATGCTTTAGCTAAATAATGAGGTCTATCTATTTTGGAAATTTGAGGGAAATAGTTCAGTTTGAACTATTTACAAATATTTATCTTGTTTTCGAGGTGACAAGTACAGGTGTTACAGTAATGCTGGTAATACCCCAGATAAGTGATATCAGAGAACAATAAGCTGCCCAGAAGCTCGCCAAAGAAAGCTTCACTTTTAATTCAGTGTAGCTTTATAATCGCAGCTGCTCAGTCAAATACCCTCAACAGAAGCAGCTGTCCAGCATCGTGTGATAATCTGAGCGTGGTTCTCTAGAGACAGTACTTCACTCTCAGACTCTTTTCTCTGTTTCTTGCAGTCTGTCGCTTCCTGATCTTCTGCCCCCTTCTGTTTTTGTTTTCTGTTCACTTCCTCTCTGTTTCTCTGTCACACCCTTGAAACTCTCAGTGTCCCCTGTTCACACCTGCTATTTACATTTGTTTTATGTGATCCGGATTGAAGGGATCAGCCAGTTTACACCAGTTATCTATATGCATCTCAAATACATCATCCTCTGATTGACTTGTGGCTTCTGGGGGAGGGTCTTTGATATGACTACACACATCACTTTATTATTGTAAAGCCTCATATGGTATTGAGAGCCACATTTCTCAAACATCAAAAACAGAAGTGTTGAGTTTAGCACAAAATTGTTGTCTAGACAGCTTAATCTCTTTCAAAAATCGGCCTAAGAACATCTTGGGCTCAATGGTTGTTGCTAAGTAGATATATGCCTCGAACGTCCACACCACACTGATTACCTGCAGTATTTATCTAACTCCAGTTTACTCCATTTTGTTAATGTTATAATCGACAGTAACCCATCTCCACTTACTCCACTTACAAAGTAAAAACCCTTCCATTATTTAACCACTGACTTGTCATTCCAAACCTGTATCATATTTTTGCTGCTGAGGAACAAAAAATAGATATTTTGAAGTATGTTGGCAAAGCAACATCCATGGATGAAAACCGCTGTGACATTTCTCTAAATATCTTGTGTTAAAAAGTCATACAGGTTTGGAATAACACAAGTGTGAATAATGAATGAAAGACTTTTCATTATATTGTGAACTATCCCTTTAAGACTGCTTTATCTTTCATCTTTTAAGCTCTTGTCCTTTCAGTGTCCTGTGGGTCACTTCTGTGTATGTGTCAGCATTAATAAAAAAAGGCTTTAGGTTTCACTCTGAAGAGGAACATGTGGAGTAATAATGCAGATTTCTAATGCAGATGGAAACTTTCGTTTTTACAGTTAGAGCTGTAGGTGTGAAAAGTTGCCAGGCAATTGCACCAGTAAGAAAAAAACAGTTTGTAAAACGGCTTGTTTTAGATCTTATTTCTTCCTGTCAGCTTTAAAACTCTCGCTTGCCTTTGCCCTATTGCCATGGTTTCAGCAAACACTTCCTTTATTTGTGTTGATGCTTGATATCAAAGCAAACTGCGTTCCTAAAACATTAAACAAACGTTTAAACATTTTTGGTATTTAAGGAAAATATTTATTAGTCTAATTTAATTTTAAATTTAATTTAATAACTTAAAATTGTTAGCTGGGATGCCAGTCTGTACCAACCTAAAAATATAAATAATTTAGTATTG
>JBAJNP010000419.1:79668-97746 GCA_036877545.1 Yasuhikotakia modesta | reverse complement strand
GTATATAATGTAACAAACCTGTTTTGCACGCACACGGTGTTGGTGTCGCAGTAACAACGTCAGTTTTGCTCTTTGTTGGTACTGGAGCAAGTTTTGGAGGAGCGCGTGTTGTTGGATCTGAGATGTTATAGCAAAAATACATCTAGAAACATTTATTTTAACATACACGTGTTTTACTCTGTACCAAACATAAGGCGTGCAAACATAAGAATTATATAAGAATAAATATAAGACTCGTTTGATATGTTATTATTAAATGTTCAGTGTTTTCATTGGTTAAAAAAGTTAACAATTGAATGTTTATTTTAAAAAAATTCCCACCTGGTTCTCCAAAAACAGAAGAGATTTTTCCAAAGAGAAGCTTATTGTTGTTCATAGCTGCGCAGGTGTAAAAGCCGCTGTCTGTCGTTTTATTAAACGAATGAACAACCAGCTTTTTATGTGGAGTTTGAAACGTGTATTTTTGGGCATCAACAGAGGCCCTCGTGTCTGTGCCTTTGGTCGTCAATAAATACTCAAAGCTGCTCCCGTTACTGCGAAACCAGAAGACCAATGTATCAGAGACGGGTGGACCACAGTCGATCTCTACATGATCTCCATTCTTATAGATGCCTGCAGAGATCCCTGGAGATGGAAGATTTCAGGTTAACAAATGAGGAACCAGAAATGATTTTAATCATATGGTCACATTACAGATTGAATTTATCTTCACTTGTGAGAAAATCTGAAATTTCTACTCTTTTTTTTTACTCTTTTCTCTTTTTATTCTATAAGTTATAAGTAGTTCAGCTTATATGCTGCTGACATTGGTGAGGTGAATTATTAAACTATTGTTTTGCAGTATTAACACATTTTATTCAATGCATGATTGTTTCATTATATATAAAAACCTTAAAAACCATATCAGCATGTAAACGGTTAAAGGTTTTTAACCCTAAACATTTTTATATAGTAAGTAAATATACCCTGTAAGTAACTTACCCTGAAACAGGGACAATATCACATATAATCCAGTGTATTTTAGAGACATTTTTCAGCTGTTGGTCGCAGTCTTACACTTTAAAAAACAGGAACAGAATGAGAGGTTGCAGAAAAAATCGGGCTCCTCCCAACGTTTAAACTCGTACATCTACAAACTCTTCTGTAACACAGACACACGTGTAAATGTTACTGTGCTGTTTGTTTACCTGGTTGTAACTTACTGTAGAATTATTTTAAGAAATGAACATAATATACATGTTTGCTTGTGTGTGTGTGTGTGTGTGTGTGTGTGTGTGTGTGTCTAACATTTCTTTCATGTTAGGTTTCTATTACTTTGTGCTGTAGAAACTGTAAATTCTGTCACCCAAAAAGTGATAATTTAGTATGTTTATAATCTATTTAATTTCTATCACGTTAGATCCATTGGTAGACACACACACACACGCACACACACACGCACACACACACACACACACACACAGATACATGGAAAAGTAATTGACTAACTAAATGGTAAACATATGAAATTATAATTTAAACATTTAAAGCATGTTTAGTGTCATTAATGCTTAAAGTCACATGAAAGTATCTGAGTAAAACTACCAGACTGTGTTTGTCATATGATAGACTGTGTAAGAACAGGGTAAATATCGCCCAGGTTTAGATGACAGACAGACAGACAGACAGACAGACAGACAGACAGTTTGTTGTTGCTGCACTGGTGCAGAATGCAGCTTGTGTGTGTGTGTGTGTGTGCGTGTGCGCGTGTGTGTGCGTGCGTGTGTGTGTGCGCGCATGCATGCAAGCCCACCAATCAGCGACTTCCTGTGCGCGCGCTCTTTGATGGCGCATCAGACCGGGTGTGACGCGCCTGTAAACGAAACCTCGGTGGTCTTTGGCGCTGTGCAATAAACTGACACCCAGCTCAGTATGTATAAAGGCTGTAACACGTGTGCACTAAGGATTGTTTGTCTTGTGGTGTTAACTGTTGTTGTTTGTTGCTGGATCTGTCGAGCTATTTATATGCAATGAGTAAAAGTCGTGCAAATTCTCACGCTCGCCTTCAAATCTCTCTCTCACACACAAAGCGTTGCAATGCATAGATGTTCATAGATGCACGCGGTGGGTGCATGTTTAATAAGACTGAGAAAGTTATCACACGTCATTAAAAATAAAGGTTTTTGCACTGATAACAAAATATTTGCGTCTATAAACCCACGATGACGTCAAAGTTTATGCGGTCCATCTATTAACTATGCGTCTAATGCAATGGTATGTATATGCATATTTCAATCATATTTAGTATGTTACATTAACGTTTATTATTTGCATTTATTACAATATATACAATGTACATTTAAAGTGTCACCCAAACAGCTTTTCGCGTGTACGTATGTATTTAAAATGTTTGTTGCTTGTTTGACGTATGCGATGTAACTTATTACGCAATGTAAATCTACAGTGTTGCCTGGCATTGGGATGGGATGATAACATGATGTTGCTTCAGAAGAATGGAAAGATATCTGAAGTTTTTTTGGGTTCAGTGCTGAGGGGTTTATCACAGCTTCAACAACATCGCCCCCTTCCTTCTGTATGTTGCAATAGTGCCTGACGTCATGAAGGATCTGTTTACGTCACCAGGAGAGGAAATTAACATCCGTACAGGTCACAGTGTTGTCTGAGGAAACTTCACACATTTGCATGAAAGACAAAAAGCATCATATTTAACAATCTATAATAATAATAATACTCAATTTTAATTATCTGAAATAAATACATGTTAAATAATGTTATTATGTAGGCAAAGTTAGATGTTTCACAAAAGTAACTTAACTATCAAACGTAACTATCGATGAAGGACCTTTTCAAAGTACAGTGTTATCTTTATCATAAACAGGGTGATTCTGTTTCTGTCATATCTCACCGGTGGGTGTCCAGGGAGACCTCCAGTCAAACAGAGACCGTGTATAACAGCAGACCCACTCTCGGTTTCCATACCCTGTGTGTAGTTATGAGTCACCTTCTCAGTTTGGGTCATTTCTCATCATCCTCTGAAATCTTACCTGGGGACTCCCATCTGACTCACCAGAAGATCTTCATCTTGTGAGCCCGAGACCCCAAACAGGTCTAGAGACAGAGGTGAGGGGGATGGGGGACACCTTGGGGATTCCGTGAGGAAGAAGGCCTACTCATCCTCACACGCACCACAACAGAGGAACATTATGAAGTAACCTGAGGTAAAACGGCAGCCCACTCATGAGAGGTAAAATCACACTTTCAGTGACTGCAGAAATGGCAACATTAGGATCTTATACTTCAGGTAAATTATTTGTTTGAGATTTAAAGAAGACGCCTCCATTATAAAACGGAGCTCAGAGGCATTGATCAGATACTGACAGAAACCAAAGCACAGCTTGATGTAAGTATCTTTGCTGTTTTTGACATACTTGTCATATAATGTGATTAGACAACTGACAGTATATTTCTGAAGAAAACTGTGTTGTACTTTAATACTGAAATCAAAACACAGTAACATTAAGAAGTGCTTTTAAATCACATTTAAATCACATTCAAATGTTGTTTACGGAGATGAGAAAGCTTTGTTGTAGAAATACATTGGTTGGTGAATCACTATTCACACATCATACAATAGTTCAAGTTTTTTGTTCTAGTATTATATTGAAAAAGCAAAGATCATTTAACTTTTGGTTAAACGTGTGCTATTATATATTTTCAGTTTATTCAATAGCATTAAATGCCATTTTTACTGCTTTGTTTTCAAATTATATAATGATTTACAGCCATTGTTTTCCTTGTGGCAAGTTACACAAATAAGATGTCATAAAATACATGCCAAACAAGTGTTAAATGTGCCAAAAATCATGTTGGTTGTATTATTTATTTCAAATACTGTATGTAGTTGAATCTAATCTCCACATCTTACTGTTCACCTTGAAGTGGTTTAACATTTAATTCACTTTACCATCAATAAAGCAAGAAAACTATTATTATCTGCTTCCACTTAAGATGCCAAGAAGCACGTCGACACCCGTCCTGCAGGTCAAACGCCATGCAAGTCAATGAGAAGATGATGAAGATGAAGATCTTCTGAACTTGGAGACCGAACGAGAGTGACGGAGGCTCGGTGACTGTGCGCCGGTTCTCCGTGCGGCAGCATCTGCGGTCTCTCTGCGGTCGCTTTGTTTCAGCGCAGCGACGAGGAGCTCAAAGCTGAAGGAGCGATGGCATGCAGATAACGCTTCTCTGCTCTCTGTCTTTCGACACAGGAAGAGGTTTGTTCATTTACCTCAGTATCAGGAACAACAGCTGCGTGTCAAATTCAATGCCAGCAAAGTTTCTCCCAAATTGTACTTTTTTCATACAGTTGTTGTGTCATATAGTTCACGTGGTCTGTAGTTGCACGACAACAAACGTGAACAGACTTTGCAACCAAACGATGTAAGATCGTCCCATTAAAATTGCATGTTGTCGAAAGTGCATCATGACGATTTTATGACGTACTGCATTAAAACGACACGTTTAGCACGTAACGTTTTACTGCAAGAGCTTCATTTGATACCATCTAATCTGTCCTGGTGTTTTTGTTTGGTGTGAAGTTCACGCAGGTGCCGGATCCGATTCACCGCAGGTGTTAAAACTTCACATCAGTGGTTGTTGTTGTTGTTGTTCTGCCAGCAGTTCGCTGGAAGTGTCCAAATACTGTTTATCATTTAACTTTATGTATCTTCTGTCATTTTAGACCACAATAAACGAAGATGTTTCACATTTATGATCATTTATTAACAGACACATTTGATATAAATGAGAAAACTGTACATTCAGGTATATATATATATATATATTGTACACGCTGTTTGTTCCTAAAACAATCTGGCATTATTCTTTATTAACCAAAAACAAACAAAGTTTGATGATGAGGAGAATCAAAAGCTGTTCAAAGCAGAAGATAAAACTACAACATTCAGTGTGAGTTAAACATTAAAGCATGTGGACCGAATGTTGTGATGGGACCTTAAACCATTAACAAATACCAGCTAAAACATTTCAGCTAAAAATGTTTCAAACTTCAGGTTGGATTCAGATTAAAGATACTATAGCAGAATTTAAACTGGATTAAAGGTGATTTTGGCTTGGAGAATAATAAACCGGACAAATACAAACTGGACAAAACAAGCATTTTTATACAAATTATAATCCAGTTTAACAAAATAGGACCACAGCCTGTAAAAACACAAACCAGAAAACATCACATTAGTTTGGAGAGACGCACTCTTTCAACACAATTTAAAGGTTTGTTTTTTGTGTAGTGAGGAATCCGTTTCATTGTGTTGTTGTTATAAACTCACATTTCTTTGGAGCCGAAACGCTTAAACTTAGTGCTCAACGCAACAGGTTAGCTCTGCATCAGAACGACACAACATTTTAAAAACTTTCAGCAACGTGAACTTAAGCATAGAAATGAAAACAGAAACTTCACAGAGAAACTTACTTTGCGAATCGGTGTCGGCATTTCTTGGGTAGACCTGTAACAGATTAACATGAATGATCTAAACTAGGTGATCTAAACTGATCTAACATGAATGATCTAAACTAGTTTGTTAATATCTTTCACAGGGTTTGATGTTGAAGCTAACAATTTCAGGTTGTAAGAATGTTTCCGTAATGTTTCCATTAAGTAACAAAAACATTAAATATGTTATTTTGAAAAAACAAGTTTTTTAGAAGTTGTATTAATACAATTGCTTGGTTATTTGAAGGAACGTCCACAGAGCGTTAGCCAATATTCTGTGAACGTTCCCTGTTTGATATGTTATACTGTATATACTGATGCATAAGGTCCGGAGGTCTAGAACAAACAAAATGTAGGAATGTAAGAACACAATTAATGAGGTACCAACATGTTGAAATGACTTGTATTAACTGTGTGTGTGTGTTTGTGTGCATGTGTGTGTGTGTGTGTGTGTGTGTGTACTCACGACTGAAATAGTAAAGTGTTCCAGCAAGAATAACGGCTAAAAGCAGAAGGGCACCAATGCCCGGCCACAGCACGGATCGCTCACAGCCTGCCACAAACACAACCAATCAAACCCGTGACACAGACTCTGAGGAAAACTAGAACCATCACCATAGATGTCTCACCTTTAGGAGAGAAGCTTCTACAAGATCTGCAGGACTTGCTGGGTTTCTTAGTGGAAACTGTTGGTGGTTTAAGCGTTGGAGGGTTCACTGAACAACATGGAAAAGACAAACGTCAGGTCAGCGTTTTTATAACAACACATTCTCTATATAAACACAGATTCATGTTTAAATGAATCATGATTTAAAATATTCAAATTAATTCATCTCAAAAAATGATGGATGGGGTAAGAAAACATTTTATCTGCAGATGAAGATACAACATCATCCACAATTTATGTTTTATAAGTTTTATGTGAACGACTGAAAGATCAAAGTGGTGTCAGAACATATGAGCAACAAGTTAAGATATCCAAAGTTTCTATTAAACTTTTAAATTAAATCAAAGAAATGTCATACACTATGGTGGATCTAACATGTTCTCAGAACGTTGGTTAACGTTCTCCATTAACCCCTCCTTTAGGTTCTTTAATGCTCCTATCGCTAATACATTTTAAACTACATGGTTTTAAGATATATATTTTGGGGAACACCTCTACACCTCAGCTTCAGGTGACGATGTTCCCACTTTGGTAAAGTTGTTGATGTGACAAACTATCAATATGACTCTGTAACCAATATTTAATCTCTCAGTTTCACTGGTTTGGTCTGCTTGACTTTCCTAAACCTACAATCATGATTGACTAACTATCTAACTAACTACCTACCAGAAACATCACAGGTTTGCGCAAAATAATTCTACAGAACCCAAAGAAAAAACTGAAAATGAAAGCAGGCAAAATTAATGAATACCTCCAGGCCTAATATAATATCCAGCAGGTATAATATTCTTAGTTTTAAACATGCATGTATAGAGACCAGTTTCATCTTCTTGTAGTCCAGCGATACGAAGGTAATAAACGGATCTTTGCCCAGAGGACATCGAGCCCCTGAAACGCAGTTTTTGGGTCGTGCTGTTGACCTCGTCCCCGTGTTTCTCTGTGCCTGCGCTGTTAGAATACAGGAGAAACTGAAGACTGTTGTTCTTCTCCAGGTATCTGTACCAGAAGATCTCCTGACAGGTGTGATCTGGGCATTCACAGCTTAGGGTCTCGGTTCCATTGATTTTGGGGTAGAGAACGGTCGGCGTCGCCTGGGAAGAGTTCTGCACTGCCACTTAAGGAGAAACAAAAAAGGCAAGATTTCTGCATGTTTCTTATTGATATATATTTTTAAAGTTGCATAGCTTTGGTACGTCCCAGTTTTTACGTTTCAACGTTCTTAGAATGTTAAGAACCCTAGAAGTTCTTTTGACGTTACATAAGTAGGACGCTTTTTAACATTTATATATATATATATAAAACTGGACATTTTGAACTTAAACAAAATAACATTTTTACCATTTTAACAAATTGATGCAGAAAAATGTTGAAAATTCATTTCACAACAGAGTAAGAAAAACATTTGTCAATAGGTTCCAAGCAGTTATGTAAGAGTGGAAATGTGACGAGACAGAAAAGCTCAACATTTTCTTGCAAAACATTTTCCTGTCGTATCAGCACCTGGGAGAAAACGGCACAATATTTCACCACCACACTTTGAGATAAACTTACGTGCGCATAGCTTCACATGAGCAGAGAAATCACATTTTAAACATATATGAAATGTCAGAGGATGTAAAAAATCCATTGACACAATTTTCCATCATCTAGTTTAGTATGAAATCCAAACTATGGCCTCCTGCGTTAAAGCAAATCTGTTGTGAATCAAATGTAATGACAGGTTCACTTTGAAAATCAATCTCAAGATAAATCAGCATTAGAAATGTGCTGTTTGTATACGTGTTTGCACAGTAAACCATTTCAGAAATCTCAGAATATCTAAAGCCATGTATAGACATATAGCAGACTCACAATAGCGGACATAAGGGCTATATACTGTGGTATAAGCTTCTCATTATATCGGTAGAAACGGGGTCCAACCTTAAGAGTTTTGTCCAGGACCCCAATTTTAAAGATTTTAAAGAGTCCTACATTTTTAAATTCAGTATCAGAAGTATATTTTTAGTTAAATATACACATCAGATCCAAATGATTTTAAACAAATGAAATCTCAAGCTGTTTACAGTTGACTTCTAATACATTTGATCATTTAGGAATCATTTAAAATTAAGTGTATTATATTTAATAAACTGCAAAAAATGCAGACGGCCATCATCAATGTACTTTGACTTCCTCACAGAAATCGACGTTCCGGTCAAATGAACATTAAAGTTCATTTCAGTACTCAGTATAATAATTCTTCTTAGATAATGACATAACGTAAAGAAATCTTACCTGCTGTCCATACAAACAGACAAATCCGCACAAGAGAGACGGGCATTGTTGGGTATGTGTGTGAGAGCTGTCGACTGTCTGTGTTTGTCTCTCTCTTCTTGTTTTGTCGTACGGAAAGGAGGGTCCGTTTTGTGGGGGACCATCGCTAGAAATGAACCAATTACAGACAGCCAATCAGAGATTGAGTCGCACACACAACACAGAGTTAGAGAGAGAGAAATAAAATACCTGTTTTCAGAGAAAAGAAAGTGTTAAAGCAAAAGGTTTGTTGTGGAACCTTACAGTCAAAAATGGTTCTATGGCATCACAGTGTGTATAAATGCTACAGTATTTGAGGCGCAATATCTGTTTGATGCAGATGTTATAGAGTTTGTATATTTACCTGCAAGGTTTTCAAATCGAGCTTTTAATCAACGTTAACGTTTTAACATTTTCTAAGCTGAGTTTAAAACTCCCCACAAAATAAGAAAAACTCAAAAATAGGTCCGATTTCAAGATTGTTCACCAGCAATTTACGCTCCTGTAAGATTAGATGCCTAAACCTTCGCAAGAGAACCACAGACACAAATCTCTAGAATGATCTAGAACTTTAGCCATATACAGAATTCAAATCTATATTAGTTTATACTAAATTAACATTGACTCACTGATTATTATCAGAATGAACATTAAGGGACATTGTTCTCATGTTTGATCTGAAACAGAACGTAGAGACTTGATGCATCTTAAATGCCTCTCCTAACATGACCCAAAACCCAACACAGCTGTGACCAACACACACCTGTATCTGTTGGCAGAACGCCACCGCTGGCACAGAGTCAAATCGCACACAGCCCATAATACAAACATAAATATAAGACGGGTTTAAAATCTGTCAGGCTAACACAAACACCACATTAGCGCACAACTGATGGTCAGATTACAGCCTCACGTTGTGTTACAATCAAAAGATTTAACTATAAAAAAACAAAAACACAAACTTGGTCAAGCTTATTATAAATGCACCATCCTCTTTAAACGAAACATATTTTAAACATTTTTGTTAATTGCTTTCCTGTATCAATGAAACACTCAAATGTACGCATTCACTATTTGCAAATACAAGGACAATATGTGCCAAATTCATATTTAATCATGTCACACAACCAGTGTTGCCCTATAAAGTCAAACTATTGACTTAATAATTCATAAGCCAAACATTTTAAAAATCGCTCAAGCCGTGCAACTTAATGTTTCTGTTGAACATTTCTGAGTAATTTGCTCTAATGAAGTTTTAGAGTGTGTGGGACTCTGTAGCTTTAGCTTGTGTGGGAGTTAAGCTGTTTGTTCATTGGCCTTCGTCTCTCCAGGGCCACCGGGGGGCTCACGGGCAGGCGGAGGGTTTAAAGAGGGGAGGATGTGGGAGACTGGGAGACGTACCGCACGATTCTTTGAAAACAGGAGGTCTCAGGGGGCTTCAGTCAGTCGATGAGCTCGTCTCTACGGAGGTCTTTCAACTCTGTGGTTACAAACGCTTAGAAAACGTTCACACAGATCTAAAGCGTACAGCATCGTAAGAAGACACAAGGAAAGTTCACGTTTTATGGCCGTAGGTTTGAACGCAGGTGGAAATTTCTACTAAAATATTCATTCTTTCTGTTTCACATACAGGAATACGGCATAAGACTTAGAATGACCGCGGGGGCAAAAGTATACAGCAACATTTTCCAGGAACTATATTTATGACATAAGTGAGACCCGCTAATGAATTCAAACTATCATTTACTCAGAAACAAAAATGACATTTAATAACATTTAATAACAGATTCCTTCATTCATCACAGTTTGTTTCCTGAGAAACTAAAAGTGGCTCTTTAAAATTATCCACACAAACTCAGACTAAGATTAAACAAACAAAACAATGACTAAATATAAATGTTCTGACTGTGATAAAAGCTTATAGTCTTCAGAGAAAAAAAACACAGCTACACAAGCTAAAGGGGTCAACAGAACAGCAAGCATGTGTCCTCATTTAACTCCTACACCTGTTAAAAACACTCCTTCACAAACGCAGCTATGATTTATAGACTGACAACAGATGAAATGTTGCAGGCCTGTTCTGATACAGTGAGATTTTTGCTATAGGTGAATAGGTGTCTAGTTGTACAACACAATTTATATTTAATTCTTGACCCTTGAATATAAATGTCTTTGAACGCACAGCTGGGGTGTAAACCAATACATTTACAGTGATCCAAATACATAACATGTTTAGCCAATCAGCACCACCCTGAGGCTGAAAGCAGAGACTGTAAAGTTTACAATAAATACTACATCTATACTGATAGAAACAGTGTTTATTTGATCTGAGTGTAAAGCAAACTGGATAATGCATCCACAGAGAAACTGAGATCGGCTTGTGCAAATTGATCCAGTTGTGTAGTGTCTATTCTGTCACATTTTCATGTCACAAAAAGAATAAGTTAAATAAATTCATGAAAACATACAGCTGACCTTTTACCTCAAAACTGAGAGGGAAAAAAATAATAAATAAAGAACAAAAACTAAAGATTAGTCATAAAAATGATCATAATTAACCCAGAATTCGCAGGATCTTAAAGCAATAGAATAAATTATACATTTCAGATCTAATTCCTGTTAAATTCATTACAATACTGTAAGGCACTACAACAAAAAACGTTCATGATCTATAAACACATTTAAATAACATATCACCATTTTGTCGCATTACAGCAATGACAGGATTTGTGTGTTGGGGTTTAATGTCCAGTAAATAATGCGCACATAAATAAATTGAGTAACACATTATCTTATATTGTTCGTTTGATGATGGATGGATACGACCCAGATAAAGTGCAGATCTAGAGATTCTAGATCAGTCTAGAGTCTGCAGTCCTGAGCAAAATAACCCAACACACATCTCATGTATCAAATTAATACTGTCAGACCATCAGCTTTTAAAAAACCCCAAGAATCGTCTCATCCCAAAGTCGTTCCTCTTCTGTCCTGTTGTCCTCCTGGTTCATCTTCTCCTTTCCTTTCTTCTTCTCCTTTTTGTGCTTTTGTTTGGCATCTTTCGTGTCTGTCTTTTCTTCCACACGTACGTTCGTAAGCTCCTCCGCTTTCCCCTTAAGCTCCGCCTCTGTCCGTCTCTTAGCTTGGTGTGCGTCTCCGTGTCTCCTCCTCTTCTTACCTGGTCTTCTTCTGTTCCTGCTCTGCTCATCCTCACTGGAGCTTCTCTCCTTTTTTCTTCTCGTTTTTGATTTCCTGCTCTCTCTCATTTCTTCTCTCTCCACAGTTTCCCCTGTCCCCTCCTTCCGCTTCCTTTCTTCTTCCTCTTCCTCCCATCGTTTCCTATCCTTATCACACGGGTCTTCCTGGTGGGGCCTCTTCCTCCTTTCCCTTCTCATCTTCCTCCTCTGTCCCCTTCGTTCAGGACTATTGCTACTATCACTATTGCTGCTGCTAGTATAAGAAGAGGTGGAGTCTGAAAAAGAGGAGGAGCTATATGAGTCAGGGCTACGCCCTCTTTTTAAAAACTGCCCAGGTATGAATGGATTCGGAAGGTGGGGCATATATCCTCCCAGGTAGTTTGGGGCAGGAACTCTCATCCTAAAGCTAAAATCATTGACCTGAGATTGAAACTGTGGATGCCAGGGGGGCTGATGAAAACCAGGCGGAGGGCGGGGGGGCATCAGGGCAGGATGAGAAATAGCTTCTCTGGCCTCTGGACTTTCTTTCTGTATCTCGTTTAAACTCATGCTGGTTTGGCCCACAGTTCCCGCCTTGGGTTCCAGTCCACGGGCCTTTTGGACCTGAATGTAGTCGGCCAGCTCGTCCTGATAAGAGTCGTACACTTTTTTCTGAGACTGACAGAGATCCAGAACTTTCTTTTCTCTGAAAGATAAACGAAACAGAATTATTTACATATAACACAATATGTACAAAGAGACATGAATGGCTCACATAAAGTGGGCATGACAAAACAGGACTATTTTAAATGCAATGTGCACAACAAGACCAAGGGTATTTATTTAAAAAGTGAACAGAATCAATTCTGATTTCAAGAAATGTTAAAAGTTTAAACTTCTTTTAAGAGAAACGTGTTTAAGACTATTAGCAAGACTAAACTAAACCCTAGCGGCTGCAACACAGGATGAATTATCCAATGAGAGTTGAAGAAAATGAGTTTGACTGATGACACTCACTTGATGGAGTGCTTGTTTCCCTGCATGTGTGCCTGGTACATCTCTATCGATGTAAAGGTTACGCAACATATGGGACAAGTCAAGGAGCTCACTGTGAACAAACAGACCAATCAGAAGACAGAAACACAATCAATCCATGCAGTTCCTCCTAACACACATCTCCACCAATTACTACAAACAACAGCCCAGAGCAACTGATGCTAGTGTGGCTGAGAATGTTGCAGGTGAACGTACCGTGTTCAGACTGATCTCCAAACTGGTCCAACATCTGCTGTCGGTTCTGATTTCTCTGATGCTTCCGGCCACTGTAATGTTGCTGAGCAACCACAGGGTTGTTGAAGGAAGCTTTGCACAACATACAGTACTTGTTGGGGTCACCAACGTTGACCTCCTGATTGGTCGAACCAGAGCTGTCCTTCTGCTCCTGACCAATCAGATTCTGTTCAGCAACCTCTGCTGGCGGGACCGCAGGAGATGTGGATCCTAAAACAGGCGCTGACGCTGTTGGAAGGAGAAGTTGTGTGTCTGAAAGCCGCTTACCAGACGTAAGATCTCAGTCTGCTGTTACTTACGTCCATGTGGCGGAGGGTTCGTTTTTCTCACGTTTTTGGCATGAACTTTGCCCTCGTAGTGAGACCTGGCAACAGTGGGGGAGCTAAACACCATGTTACACAGCTCACAGAACTTCTCAGGGTCTGTAGAGAGACCTCGCTGTACAAACAGAGACATATCACTACAGTTACATGCACTCATTAAATCATGCGGTCCAAACCTATGACTATGGTCTCCATAGAGACCAAAATTGTATTGAAAGCAAAATGAAAGTGGATGAGAACAAGGAGTTTTCAAGCTCCAAAGTTCAAGTTATAAAGACATCATAAAATCATCTGTATGCCATAATAATATTAAAAATAAGTCACTTTGGGTACAAAACATCTGCTAAATGAAATAAATGAAAGTTTATTAAGTTATTATTCACTGAAATTATTTACCAAAGAGCTTTTGCACTCCTGGTTTTGAACAGATCTCTCAGCTTTCTTGTTCTGCAGGTAGAGTCTGACCCGTTGAGCGTGTTTCTTACCCTAGAAACACAAACATAAAGTGTAGCCAGTGCTTTTCATGACTGCAGTAACTCTGATTTTTTCAGTACACAAACCTCGTAATGAGAAACTCTCTGTGTCTCGAAATGCAGAGTTGCTTCACATACATGACAGAAGTTCTCAGTCAGCAGGCCTCTGAGAAGATCGTTCTGCCACGCTGCAATAACAGCAGATTATTTAAACCCACATGAGCAGAAAAACAGCTACAGTTGTTTGTAATGTAGAATGACCCTCTGTTGGCATCTAAGCCATCAAATCAACAGATAAATGCTTTTTTATAGGTAAGATTAAAAAGCAAGTCTTTTATAACCACAAACAGAATCTAGCATGCAATGAAATGCATTAATTAATTAATGCTATTTGCAAAGTAAATGTAGCATTTCTTAAAAAATATACATAACTAACATATTAGGCCTTATCTGTTAAACATGAGCTGAACAAATCCATTATTATTATTAAGTTGCAATGCATTAAATGCGACAGTTGTCACAACACACAGTCCCCACAGACATTTATTGTGCTTACGTGCATGAATAAGGCCCAGTGCATGCATGCATTACTTTCATTTTCATTTCATACTTAATGAAAACAATCATGTGTGGTTTTAATATGCAGTAACAAAGCAGCACTCATTGGATGGGGAACTATTTTACTAATTTACTGATAACTGCCTGTATTAGAGTTTGGTGCTGATGAAACTAGTACAAAATAATAATTTGCTTTAAACAAAACAATAAATGCAAACAATAAATCCAAACAACAAATGCAAACGTTTCTTTTGATATTACAAAAATGTCCCGGTGCACAAATGTGCACATCCAACATCCAAATATGTTAAAATACGTGACTGATGTGAGTTTTGTCCTGCTTGTCGTTGGACAGAAACAATATATCAGACATATAGGTCAGAGATTTGATCAATATGAGAGTTTCAGCAGCTCTTCACACTAGACTGGTTTTGTTCATTTGCTTTTTTTTGCTGTTTCTGAATCTATTTATTACCATTTAAGATACTTTAGCTATACAAATGAACAAGAGACAGATACAATAATACAGAAATAGCTCAATAGTATCTGAACATGTAAATAAACATCATCTTTGTTTGAGGACAGTGACAATAATCTGGTGTAACGTGCATTTGTTAGGTCGTAAAATTGGGCGATTTAAACGCTTCCTTAACCAATTTAAAGATCGTATCAGTTATTAAACCCTTGTTTTGTGTCTTATGATGTTTGTGTCCCACGGTGCACTATGGCAAATAACTGAATAAAGCACCATAAGGAGTTTTAAAGGGATTTGTGGTGGTTACTTGAGGTGAATGATGGGTGCTAATATAGCCTAGCCTAGCTTGTTTGCGTGCTAAGCTGCATCAACACCCATGAACTCATGCAACTCAAACACACAATCCATGAACATATCGCCCAGATGACTGTCTTTAAAACGTTTTGAAGGGTTTCGGTTTATGGACTCACCTTCTTCAACCTGGGAATTATTGGTAATTGTGTTTTGTACTGTTTCTGAGTTGATATCATCTGTATTTTTGTTACTGTCTATTTCACACGATGCACTAGCTTGGGACATTTTCCTGAATCTGGTAAATATACACAAACTACAGAAAGACGAGCTATAATTTACAGGGAGTTCAACATGGCAAACGCTGAGCTGTAACGTGAGAGGATCTGCGCATGCGCAGATGGTACCACGTTTCTTTGCGTGCGTCATGAACGGCACCGCGATGCTTCTTACTGCCACCTGCTGGTGTTTCAATGCAAATGACGATTTTATTATAAAATAAAATATAATTACACTTATTATACATACAGTAACTGAAGATATGGTTTAACTGAACTCAGGCAGAAAGCAAGCAGATTATATTGTAAGGTTTTTATTGAACAGCAAAAATGTATATAAACATAGAATATCCTGCTTTTCTGTTAGGTGTGTGTAATATGACAACTAATAGTATAAATGTGTTAATGCAAATGACCATCAAAAAAAGTCAGTATCCCATTTTTGATCCCATCTCCCTCCCCCCTGGGCTCAATGGGTACAGTAGGCCGTGTTTTTGAGGGTGATGCCCCCTGTAGTGTGGTGCTGGACTATGAGATTACCCCTCCCTTTTTTTGCGGATGACTAGGAAAGCCATGTAACAGAGGGTGGCAGCAAGGAGAACAGTTAGAAGAATCAGCAGGCCGGTCCATGCTCCAGGGTACAGGCCTTTTCTGATCCCAATAGGTTCCTCTGGCAAAAGGCTACTTACACTGAGTATATAGCCCAGTGCCCAGCCTACGGATGCCTCACCTGCCTGTAACAAAAAGAAGTATTGACATGTTTTTTGTGAGGCATTGTTACCCACAACCGTGACCTCTGCATTTAACCCATACCTAGTGAGGAGTGAAAACACACTGCAAGTCATGAACACACTCACACACACACACACTCACACACAGAGCAGTGGGCAGATATCCCTGCAGCGCCTGAGGTACAATCGGGGTTGACCACAATTGCCCACAACTGCCTGATTATAGAGTCAGTTAAGTTATACAGCATTTTGTTTCACAAATCACAACAATTTAAGAAGTGAAAAAAGGGCTTACTGTAAAAATTCAAGCAAGTATAAACCCACATTTAAAAATGTAAGGGTGCACCATTTTTCTAATGAACGCACCTTTTTTTGGAAAGCCACATTTTGGAAGGAACGCTCATCAAATCTATAACCTCTGAGCATTAGCACTTGAATGTACACGGCAACTGCGCAATATTCCTTCAGGTATTTGTTTAAGTCTGGTGCTTTCCTGGCCATCTGAAATGAAAATATGGACACAGAATGTTTACAGAAACTGTTTACATTGTGCTGTTGCAATGCAGTGAGTTTTGGGGATGTTATACCTCCTCTATGGTCATCTTGCAAACAGCCTGGGCAGCCTCTTGTAGCTGAGTGGATGTACTGATCTTTATCCCTGTACTTCTCTGGAGAAAAGCGTGAGTGAAGAAAAAAGCAGAGAAGGCCTAAAAACGGAAAATAAATGAATGAGATCCTTTCAATTATATTAAACGACCGTCAAAGCTACATATGTCCTGTTATTTAGATTAAATGCATATATATACACAGAAAAGTCATAGAAAAGTCAATTCAATTCTATTTAATTCCATTAAGAATTCATTAATTCTATGTCTCACCATAAAGCCTCCTTTGATGTTAGGCTGGAAAACTCCATCGAACGAACACCTAGTGAATAGACAGGGCTGGAAGGAAAATATTTCGGAAGTGTTGGCCAGGCAGCTTTGGTAATCGCCTGTGCCTTGGATTATGATCCAGGAGCGGGGCTCGTAAATTTTGGGTCGCCACGATGCGGTGCAGGGCGAGTCAAAAACTTTGTCCAGAGTGAGGCTGTCGTTGAAGTCAGACGGGTAGCAGGGGTTGTACACAAAGCTTGAGTTGTCCTGTGACTGGAATTAAATTAAACTCATTTAAAACCTTTAAAGAGGTTTCTGGACATTAAAGCAAATAATTCTGTAGGTAAAATAATAGAAAAACATGTAATACAATATCCACACAGTAACTTAAACGGTGACATATTGTCATACTTTAACTAGGTAGGCCAAAATCCTGCGCAGGGCCTCTTCTTTGCCGTAGCACAAGTAACTGTGTGTGTAGAGGGAATAATTTTGCCCATAAAGACGCAAATTCATTTGGTTTCTTTTGTCCTCAATCGTCTCCGGGGTCTCAAAGGTGATCTGTGTGGACGCCCCACCTAAATCTAGGGCTCCTACCGTTTCTTTGCCAGAGTTCAGCCATCGTCCTACATAGCCATACTGCAAAGAGACACAAGTGGAGATGTAAATGAGCCGCCAGGGGGCGCAACGAGTTCAGCGACTTGGCAGAAATGGTCACAACACGGGCTGTTTGATAAGTGACATGCGGACAGTGAAAAGGAAACATGGCAAATCGACCTTTATGAAGTTTTCAAGGAGGTAGTTCACAGTGACCCAACCGTATGCCCCCTCCTCCTGACCACTCAAAATAACAGCCCCACGAAAGCTGAAAGGGAAGGATCTGATTTTTTGTCCGATTTCCTCAAGAACACGAGCTGATTTCTCTGGGCTGGTAATGCTGAAAACAGAGAGAGATAGTAAAAGAAAAATATTGTTTTAGGTATTTAGTTTTCAGACAAAGGTATATTTTCTTTTATTATTTGCCAAGTAAGTTTGTATAGTTTGTTTAATGTTTCATACTTTTAAACATATAATAAGCTTATTTGGTGAAATGTTTGGTTTGTGTTATCCTTTTGAAATCCTCTTTAGTGGCTACAGGAT